>MDUD01003679.1:23706-45624 GCA_002216565.1 Crithidia mellificae | reverse complement strand
TTTCAAGAAGTGGCGAAGAAACCCTGTAGCGGCTTTTAAAACCAGAAAATATGTTTACCGCACGAGTCAAGCCGCCGAAGCTTGCACAAGAGCTTTGACACCCAATTGTTGTTGTTGTTATTTCAAGCAAGTGCATTAAAGAAACGTTCTATAAGTTTAGCGCTACAAAGTATGCTTTTGCTGTCCTTTCTAGGTTTAGAAAGCATTTCTTTTTTCTCTCTCTGTCTTTCTCTTTCTGTTTTTTGTTGTTGCACCCCCTGACGCCTATCTCCATTTCATAGCAGCGAAATTATAGTTGTGGCTTTGCTTTTTTTTTTTCCTCTTGCATTTTTGTGTGCGTTGGCAGTTGCCGGTGAGGTATTCATCTAGAGGTCACATTGCGTTGTCCATTCGACGCAACCGTAAAGCCTCCCTCATTACTCGAACTGCAACATTTGAGCTCTAACTGCTTTACGCAAAACTGTTCCTCATATACACTTGACTGTGGACGTCGCTTTCAGTCCATTTACCTGACGTATCCCTTTTTGACTGCACTTGTTGTGCGCTTTAGAGTCTGTGTTGTAGCTGTTGTCGTCGTGGTGCAGATTCGAATTGGAAGACGACAGTTTTGTGCACATCCTGCTTACTCTTCATCTCGGCAAAGTTTTTCCGATCTTGTTTGCGCTTCGCCAGTTGTCGCTGCAAACTGTAAAGTCTGCTCTCTGGAGTTGCTCTGCTGGCCGTTGTTCCACATAGCCAAGCAGAAAAAAAAAAGTCACTCGGTCGAGACAGCAGGGCACCGCGATGCTGAAGAACATTAAATCTGGGCTGAGCCACGTAAACCCGAAGCACATTCACCTCCCTCACCGCCGCGGCAGCAAGGGCGGCAGCGAAGCCGACGCGAGCGAGAACGGTGGAGACGACGCCTCCCAAGGAATGCCTCCGCCGCCCAACGTCGCGGTCGGCCCGAAGGCCGTGCCGGCGCCGAACATGATGGCCGGGAAGCTCCCCCCTGGTGTGAAGGTGATGCAGGGTGCGCCGCCGCCGGGGGCAAAGGTGGTCAAAGGCCCTCCGCCAGGCGAGTCGATGAAGGTCATCTCGAGCGGCGCTGGCGCCGTGAGCCCACCGCGGCCTGGTGGCGTGTCCCCGCCCATGTCACGCAGCCTCGGCAGCACCCCACCACCAGGGATGAAGATGATGGCGCAGCCACCGCCCGGCGCAAAGCTCATCAGCGGTTCGCCCCCTCCCGGCATGAAGGTAATGCAAGGAGCTCCTCCACCGGGTGTGAAGGTGATGCAGGGCGGGCCGCCGCCTGGCGCCAAGATGATGCAGGGCGGTGGAGGTGGGCCACCGCCTGGTGCAAAAATTATGCATGGGGCACCGCCGCCAGGGGCAAAGATCATTGCCGGCACGCCACCACAGGGTGCGCTGCGGCCTAGCTCTCCGTCTCTGATTGGCCCCAACGCCGTCCCCCCGCGCAACACGGCCTCCCCGCCACCGGGGATGATTTTGTCCAAGACGCCAACGAAGATGTCGCCGCCACCAGGGATGAAGCTGATCCACGGCCCCCCGCCGCCCGGGTCACGGCCCATCTCGCCAGAAAACGTGCGCACCCTCACCGCCAACTCCTCCCTCGTCCCGTCACGCTCCGTCTCGCCGACCAACCCGCCGGTGTACCGCATCTTACCGAACGGGGTGAAGGTAATCGCCGGGCCGCCGCCCGCCAACGCGCTGGTGAAGACGGTGAGCAAGACGCCACCAGGCGGTGGCACGACAAGCCCCACACCGCCCATGAAGTCCCCACCGAAGAAGATGCTGATTAAATCGATGGTGTCGAACGGGTCGCCGCCGCCGATGATTCAGGCACCGGCGTCTCGTGCACCGTCGCCGAACGCGTCGCAGCTCATCCCGCAGAACAGCAGCTTCTCCCTCGGGCCGCCGCCCACGACGTCGCCGGCGACGCAGAACCTGCCTCGGCCCACGCCGGTGCGGCCCACCGCGACGGTCGTGAAGGCGGCCGCGCCAGAGCCCGCGCCGTCCACGGCGGACACCAACTCCTCTCTCCCGGTGCCGCACCCGAAGGTGGTGTCGAGCCGCAGCGGCTCTCAGCAGGAGCTGAACTTCGAGGAGGAGGGCGACGGCGGCACGGATGCCTCGGACGGCGACGACATCCAATTCGAGGAGGGCACCGCGTCCCTGCCGGCACCGCCGCCGCGTTCCTCCCCGCCCCCGCCCCCGGCGCCGCGCGAGGACGCCGACGACGCCGCCGGTTCATCGTCGTCGTCTTTCGCCTCCTCCTTTTCCATCAAGCCGGACCCGGACGAGACCACCGCCCTGCCGCCGGCGCGGAAAGGCAAAGACGCACCGGCGTCGTCCGCGGCGTCGATTCAGAGCTCGCAGCGCTCGAAGCCGGTGAGTGAGCCGAAGGAGGCGGCGAGGGAGCAGAAGAGGCGGCACAGCCACCGCAGCAGCAGCAACAGCGGTGCCGCCGCCGCCGAGTCGAGTAAGCGGGAGGGACGAAAGCACCGCAGCACGAGTGATGGCCACCGCCACCACCACCGCCACCGCTCCCGCTCGAGCGGGTCATCGTCGCAGCAGTCGTATCGCGTGCCACCACCACCACAAGCGCAGCCCGCGGCGGAGGCGGCGCCGCGTCGCGCTTCGCCGCAGCAGCAACTTGCGGCCGCGCGCGACGACTTTTCGGAGGAGACGGATGGGCAGTACGGCGCTCACCTAAGCGAAGCCGCCTTCACCCCGCAGGCCCTCACCTCCACCTCACGCAACCGCATCGCCGAGGACTTCCTCTCGATGCTGTGTCCTCAGCAGTACTACGGCAAGGTGAAGAAGATCAACCGCATTCGACCCTTCAAGGCAAACCGCGCCGCCGTTACCGGCTTGCGTAGCTGCAACTCGATCTATGTCGCCACAAAAGGCACGATGCCGAACCCGTACTTTTATCCGCAGCTGCGTCTGCGTGACACCGACGGCGAGCAGCCCACCGGGCTCTCAGGCGACGACACCGCTGATGGCGCCGTGGACACGCCGATCATTCTGTACGAGGCGGCACCGGGCAATATGTTGTTCGCCGAGACGGAGCTGGACGCACGCCGGCTGCTGGAGAGCAGCCCTGGCGCAAACAGCTGCTTTATGTTGAATAACTCCGCCATCTTGTTCAAGGACCCGGAGCACTACGTGCTGCCGATCGCCTCTCTGAACGTCCACTGGGTCCCCTACGCCTCGCCGCAGTCGGAGCCGCAGTGCCCGGTGCACAAGCGCGAGCTGCAGCTCTTCGATCCGTACTCGAAAGAGCTTGTGTGTGCACTCTGCGCCTCACGCAACGGCATTCCGATGTCCAATTTCGTTGTGATTCCCGACGTCCTCGGCAACGTGGACTCGCGGCAGACCATCCAGGCGAAGGTGTCAGGGCAGCTGGATCAGGCCCAGCAGTCGGCGCGGCGGTGGGTGGAGCAGCACCAGCGGGTGCGGGAACTCTGCGAGAATAAAAAGACAGCCATCTGCAACCAGTTCGACCTGCTGATTGAGGCACTGGAGGCGAAGAAGAAGGAGTACACGGAGGCGTGCGAGGCCGAGTTTGCGTACGCGCAGACCGACGTGGCACGGGAGATTCTCATCACGGATGAAAAAGTGCAGCTGCTGAGGGCCGCCTCCGATCACCTCCGCACCGACCCTTCCCGCCCACTCTTCTCCATGCAGATCGCGACCATCGCAGAGGGCCTCAGCGCGGCAACGGACTTGCCCTCTCGCTTCACCCGCAGCTCCCTTCAGCTTCCCCCGATGAGCACGGGGCTTGTGCCGAATCTGGAGGGGGTGATGGCCCAGGTGTTGGAGCTGTCCCCGTCTGCCGGCGTGGGCGGGACGAGCAGCGCGAATACCCGCAGCCGTCCCCGCAGCACCTCACAGTCGCACTCGCCGTACCACAGTCAGCACGCCTCCGTCCTCCACCGTGGTCACCGCCCGGTGGAGGACACTGTGCTGGTCGCCGAGAATGGCGCGGCACGACAGCGATCGGGGCCGTCCGCCACGCCGGGGCCGTCCGCCACGCTCCAGCCCGCGCCGGGCTCTCGCTCGACGAGTGCGAGCAACCAACATCACTTGACGCCGCTGCGTAACAGTTCCGCACCGCCGCAGTCTTTTCCGCCGTCGCCGTCCGCCTCCGCCGCGCTGCGGGATGACGTCAGCCGTCTCTCCGCCGTCTCGCCGACGCAGCAGCGGCGCAGCGCCAACGGGGCGGTCCCGCCATCGCCGTACGCGACAGACGCGGTGTCGGTGCCGAACAGCACGGGCACCTCCCTCTTCGACTTTGCCCTCCACGACCTCCTCAGCACATTCGACTCCGCCAACGTGAAGAAGCGCTCGCCACGCTACGTGCAGTGGGCGATTCGCGTTGAGGACCCAGGCGACTGGGTGGGCCTCGGCGTCGGCGTGGGCAACACCATCGACGCGTGGGAGCAGGGCAGCACGAACGACTTGTCACACCTGTGGATTGTGCCGGCATCCATGACAGGCAATGTGTTATATCTGCGTGTGTCGGTGCAGCCCAGCAGCGGTCATGCAAAGCTGACGGTGCACGACGCACGCGGCAAGCAGCTGGACGCTGGTGAGGTGCCGCAGTGGAACTCTGCACGGCCGGCATACCCGCAGGCGACCTTCGGCGGGCATGTGGGAACCGTGCGCATGATCGAAGTGCCACACGCCGTGAAGTGAGGAAGACAACGTGTGCGCGTTCTTTGAGACGACGAGGTAGCTTAGGTTTTTTTTTCCTAGACAAAACTGCTTTATTGTGCGCTGAATTTTCGACGTTTTCAGCGGCTCGTTGACAGTTTGGACCATTTTTTTGTTTTCTTCCCTTTGCTCTTTCGATTGTGAGCTATATAATTTTTGTACCATTAGATTTGATTCCCTTCATTCTTGTTTTGTTCTAGAGGTTCTCTCTCTTTCTTTTCGTGTTTTCTCTCCTCTCTGGTTTCCGTGATTGTTGGCAGTTTTCTTTTACTACTTTTTCTTCCTCTCTGCTGTCTGCGTCTGTATATCAGCCGCTTCGCTTCTTTTGGCGTTTCACTCTCTATCCAATTAGTTTTTCTTGTATTTTCTGAAGATGCCGATGGTTTCCAACAAACTTATTCTTTCGTCTAGTCTGTTTTTAATTGCTTGTGCTCCTTATCTGTTACGTTGAGCTCCAGGTTTCTTTTCCCAAGTTTTTTTTTCCCTGCACTGTATACCCCTGTACGATAGAGTAAAAGAAAAGTAGTTAAACAATTTTTGTTAAACAGCGAAGACTCTGAGGTATGCTGGCAGTGTTCTTCAAAAAACAAAAATTGGAAGTGTGCAATGCAAAGAAGATTATTGCTCAAGATTTTATAAAGGGCAAAGCCATCTATTTTCTTGACAGACTTGACCGCTAGTCTTTACGGATCTGTCAGCAACACAGAATCAAGCGTACACCAGCACCCTGCTTCGTGAACGGGTAATCGGTAAGCCGCATTGAAACACTCACGTGAGTCAATTGCGATGTTGCGTTGAATTGCGAACGACCTTTGAACTTCAATTAAGCAAGAGTATGGCTTGTTGTTGCCTGCATTATTTTCTGTCAATTTGCATATCACCTCGTCTCCTGACTACCTTGCCTTGCATTTTTTGTTGTTGTTTAAACGCTGCTTGTACAAAATTAGGTGTACGGAGCTTCGCTACTTTTTTTACACTCAAGAGAGCGCATTATTGGCTCTCTGTACTTCAAAAAAGCAGAGGACATACAACCTGTAAATAGCAAAAGCAATGCCTTTTTTCGGAGTGGATGACATCCTGTTCCTCCTCGCCTCTACGACAGCCCTTCTGTGGGCCAAGCGAGCAGATATCGTGGAAGGGGGTGTTTATGCAACGGTGCACCTCCTCACAAACGATTCAAAGGAGGCTGCACGGCGGGCTGCGCGGGCAGCTGAAGCACACGGGGGCACGCCCGCCTTGCTGCTGCGCGGTTTCGATCTCCAGTCGGAGGAGCGGCAGCTTCTTTCGCTACAAGACTGCAGTGCTACCTTCACATCGTCCCACGCTCCTCACCTCTCCGGTGATGCCACCAACCGCGTTGAGACACCTATGGATGACTTCCTGCCCCACGACGACGGGGAAAGGGAGTCGATGCTCGTGAAAGAGAGCGTGCACGCGCAATTTCGCGAGACGCCGCTGATCTACCAGGTCCCCCAGGTACCGCACCGCCACTACAACCCACGCAAGCGACAAAGGCACGTGTCGTGGCTGGCCACCGCCACGGAGGAGGACGTGAAGGAACGCATCGGCCGCTACAGCGTGGCTGAGGTGCAGACGCTCTTTGCGAAGATGGAGCGCGAGGGGCTGTGGGAGGCGGTGATACACGTCAGCTACGGCATTGAGCAGGCGCACGAGGAGCTGCGGTACTTGAACCTGCACAACGTCGAGTGCGCCATTCGCACCCTCTTCAACACCGCCCACCCGGACGCAGCTCTCGTCTACTACTTCCGCTTCGGCGAGGACGTCCTCGTTTCGGATGACCTCCTCGTTGCCCTCTTCCACGCCTGCCGCCATGACGAGCAGCTCAGCCTTGAGCTGTGCCGCGCCGTGGAGCCTTTCAAGTCACGCTGGACGCCAACGGTGTACGCGTGCTGCCTCACCACCACCGCGCGCTACGACTACGTAAAGGCGGTGCAACTGTATGATGCGTACATGATCACCCAGCGCAGCCGGCAGCAGTCTGCGCAGGGTCCACTCCGGCGCGTACTGGCGGCTTCTTCTTTGTTGCGGGAGACGGGCGTCGTCTCTGCAGAGGGGCCGGTGCAGCTGCATTACTTGTACCACATTATTATTCCGCTGGTCGTGGAGCACGACCCGGCAAGTGCGGAGCGGTACGTGGAGGACATGCTGACGAACGACCCGGAGTCAGCCCCAGATGTGTTCTTGAAGTGTCTAGGGTTTGAGAAGGGACGCGAGCTGGTGCAGGTGTACTTGAAGGAGTTGGGAAAAGCAACAACAACAGTAAGCACAAAGACTACAGGCGCTACAAACCGGTATCTGGAGCGCTTCCGGGGGAGCGGTCAAGTCGGCGATCTCGCAGTCTACTTGTACAGCCTCAAGCCCTCTGCCATGAACATGAACACGCTTCTCAGGTTGCTGACAGAGTACTCGATGACGGCTGCATCGATGAAACACGACGCAGACTTGAATCAAACAGCGCGAGAGAAACAGCTTCCTTTTCTTGTCAAGACAGTCATGCCGCCGTGCCCGTCAATGGATGCACTGTGCAACGGCAAGTCCCCACAGCTCACCCAGCTTCTTCACACCGTACCCCTGCAGAGCGAGCTGGATGCGAGTGTGCTGGCCCGCACCATCACCGAGCACCACGCGTCGTGGCTGCTGGCGACGCAGTTTCTCTCCGTCATGCTTCGCCGCAAGTGCTTCACGGTTGTGCCGAACATTGCGGCCCACGTCGCACGTCAAGGGCGGTGGGGCACTGCGGCCAAGTCGATGGCTATTTACCTGAGCAACCAGCGCGCAGCCATGACGGTGCCAGAGGCGACGCTCTGCGTGGAGGCGAGCGTGCACGCCGGGCAGTGGGCCAGCGCGCTCTTCTGGGTGGAGCGGGCACATGCGGCGGGGCTGGCACTGGGCCCCACCACCTACGATCTTGTGCTCGCAGCGAGTCGGCACGGCAGCTTCGACGCGGCGGCGCGGGTGATGACGACGATGCACGACGTCGGTGCTTCCTGCTCTGAGCGTGGTGTGCTGGACTTTATTGAGACGGCAGCCCACCAAGGCAAGGTGTCAAAGGCGTTTCAAGTCCTGCAACACCACAGCAATGTGCAGTGGACACCGTAGATGCAGTCGGAGAGAGCGCGTAAAGCGCGCCGAGAAACTGCAACTTCCAACTCGCTTTCACGAAATCTTCGACACACAATTGTGACGTTCTCTTCTTTACAATTTAATGAAGTGTCAAATAAAAAGTTGACTTTATAAAGGCTGTGCACTGAAGACTAAAGCACCAGTCGCTACATGCTCTCAAACAAACAATGTTGATGCGGTGTTTTAAGATTCTGACAGACAACAAAGTATGTGAACGTTTCTACGTTACCAGTTTGACAACTTACAAGATGAGTGGAAGTGACATAATGTCTCATTGCTCTTATATTGATCTCGTCTCTTCTGTATCTCAACCCCTTTTCACCGTTTTTTTTTTTCTCAAAGGCCTTTGTTTCCGGCATTCAAAAAGTTTGTGCGAAAGAAGGAAAGAGCCGCTGTCTTTCAACTCGGTCACAAACATCATACGTTACGCTGCCACCTGCAGCAGCAGTCATCAAAAAAGTATCCTCAAATTGTCCAGCACTTAAAAGAAAAGTGCTCTTTTTATATCGCAAAATCCCTTCTTCTACGCCAACACTGCGAAGACACACAGAAACATTACTTAACCTGTACACGCATTCATTAACCCTTATTCATCTTTTCCTTCCTTTTTCTTTTAAATTCTATTGTTCTCTTTTTCTGCTTGATTGAAACCAACAAAAAACAATGAGCGCCGAGTTTTGCGAGCTGGATGAAGCCAACCGCAAGGTGCAAGAGTGGAAGCGGGAGGCAAAGCAGTCGGCACTAGTTCTTCTTTCCAGCGGCGTGGACATCTCCCTGTCTCCCGCCGATCCTCAGCACGTCCTGCCGCATCTCAGCCCGTTCCAGGTGCTGCGCACCAGCGACATTTTGACAAAACTCGTGCAACTGCCGTCCATCACTTCCACCGCCGTCACGAGCGTGGGCTTTGGCGCCTTGATAACGCTTCTCCTCACCTTCCACCGCCGCAACTACGAAGAGCTGTCGCGACTCAAAATTGTTCAGAAAGGTGTGGGCAAATTGATCCGAATTGGCCTGTGCCTTCTCGCCTGCGCAGCCTACCTGCGTTTTCTGCGTCGGCGCTACCCTGCCGTGCTGCCGGTGTCCCAGTACCAAAACCTATCCCGACTGCCCGATGGCCCGTGCTTCGTGGCAAACCGTGTGCTGACGATCACTAACTCGCAGGTTGGCACCCACGCCGACGGCCCGCACCACTTTTGTCGCAGCCTGTCGCACCGCAACTACGACGACGCGCACTACAGCGGGGATGCGGTGGTGCTGGACATCTCGGGAGACCTCATGTACCCAACACCCGACACCGAGCCCGGCGCGATCACGGTGGACATGATCGAACGAGCGTGCCAGCGGTTGCCTGCCGCCTACCAGGACAAGTCCACTCCCCTGTGGCGACTGCTTCTCGTAACGCAGCGCGGCCCGAACAGCCGCATAGCGGAAACAACCTTTTTGTCGCAGTCGTTAAACGTGCTGCTGGACCAGTCGGATGTCGGGCAGATGCAGGCGCCTTTTCGCACCAGCACCCCGCTGCCAGCAGGCCGGACGCACAACCGCAACCCCTTTGCGTTCTTGTACCCAGAGACGGTGGAGCACTTGCACCGCAACTTCCCGCATCTGCTGCTGGTCGGCATTGACAGTCCCTCCGTCGACCCGACCGATGTGACGCCGCTGGTGAGCAACAGCCACGGTGCGCTGCTCCGGTGCGGCATGGCGATTTTGGAGAACCTGCGCTTTAACCGCCTCCGTCCGCTGTTGGAGACGGGCGTGAAGGGACAGCGCGGTGTGCTGGTGGGTGCCATGCTGACTGTGTTTACAACGACGCAGAACTACGATGACGCGCGTGGCTGCTCTGTCGTCTTCTTTCCCGACGAAGAGGAATAAGATATGCTGAATGTCCAGCAAAAAAAATTCTCTATTTTCAGCAAAGTGCACGGGCGATTCATTAGAGTTGCAAACTTCGAAAAGCATTGTTGACGCTCCGCTGTTTGTTTGCAAGCAGCGGGATTATTTTTCTCCTTTTTTTATATTTCAATTTTGATGATACCTTGGTGCGCCACATCTTCAAAATGAAAATCCGACAACTTTTTTTTTGTTGTTGTCACTGTTGTCACTTCTTTTTGTTGTAACTTGGCAGAACAATCAAGAGCTAGCAGAAGGGGATAGAACACGCTACCACGAATTCAATTTGAAAAGACACTAGCTGCACTCAAAGCGTCTTTCTATCACGGATGGTAGCAGAAGCAAACAAAAAGACCAAATTGCGCTATTGCCACTCATTTTTGCCACAAAAAGCATATAGAGGCAATTGCCGCAACCGCCATTCACGATCGTTATACATTTTTTTTTTCCTTTTTTTATTCGCTACCAATTTTTTTCCTCACTGTTTTACTTTTCTTTCTGCCCTTCAATTTTCATTGTTTTCCTGCCGTATCAATATATAGCAAGAAGGGCTTTGTTTTCTTTTTACTTTCTCATACGCGCTTGTGCTCCTCCGGGAAACCACATGGTCACNAAATTAAGCACTACTGGTGTTGCGTTTTCTGCTAGTCTCTTTTCGAAAAGCCTGTCAGAAGATAGATAGCATCTTAGTTGATGTGCTCTGCGTCTTTAGAAGACTTCCTTTTTGGTTGAAAAACTTTGTTTACCATAGATCTTAAAAACCAAAACCTCCTTTTTTTTCTCCATGCCCACTGCAATGCTGTCTTCTACCTTTCTTGAGAATCTACTTTTCTCTTTTTTTTTTCTTCTCTTCACTTCTCCCCTCTCTCTCTTTATCTCTCTTTGTTCACGCAACAGACGTTAACTCAGACAACACTTCTGTTTCTCACAAAACAAAACCCTGGCTTGAAACACTTTTCTTGTTAGTCTTTAAAAAAAAAATGAAATCAGAGCTTCTGTTTTCGGTTCTTGTTTTTCCTTGTCCGTGTGTCGAATAAAAGTGCTTCTTGGTGTGAATCAAAGTGTACTTCTACCAACGCAATCTTCCATTATCTTCATTCTCGTTTTCACGGCGCGCATGCAATCCACAGCCGCGCAGGTTCTCGGACCGCTTCTGCGTTACCTGCCGTATCAGACCTTCAACAAGGTGCAAGAAGCCGTCATTCCTTCTCTCTTCACCAATGACGCCAACTGCCTCATTGCCGCGCCCACCGGCAGTGGCAAAACAGTTCTGTTGGAAGTGGCCATGTTGCGGCTTTTTCGCAAGCGTCTGCTGACGAATTCGAACGGCGTCGCAGCAACACAGAGTGCTGTGGCTTGCCCCGACGATGCCACGTGCGCTGAGCCTCTCAGCAGAGCACGGAAGCACAAGGCCGTGTACATCTGTCCCATAAAGGCGCTCGCCAATGAGAAGTACGAGCACTGGCGCAAACAATTTCCTTCTCTGGCAGTTGTGATTGAGACTGGCGACCAGATGCAGCAGCGCGAGAACCCGCACAGGGCAAACACGGAGGACAATTTAGGCGGGTCAGCCTGTGCCGGCGTCAACAACACCCGTACACCTGGCGCGGCGGCCGAAGACATGACTAGCGTGTCGCAGGCCGATATCCTCGTCACCACGCCGGAGCGATGGGACAGCATCACGCGACGCTGGAAGGAGAAGGAGGTGATGGCGATTGTCAACTCAGTTGGACTCCTCCTGCTCGATGAGGTCCATACCGTACAAGAGGAGCGTGGGGCGGCGATGGAAGCCATCGTGAGTCGCGTAAAGGCCATCCAAGCCGCCACCGCACACGACCTCGTCGCGCACGGCGCCGCCACCCGCATCGTGGCCATCAGCGGCACGTTGCCAAACGTGCGAGACATGGCCGAGTGGCTGGGTGTTCCGCCCGGCATGACCTTCGCCTTCTCCGCCGCGGACCGGCCCGTGCCGCTGACGGTCAAAGTGATCAGCTACGCCCACGACTCGGCAAACCCGTTCGCCTTCCACCGCTTCCTCACCTTTAAGCTTTTTGGCCTTGTGCAGCAGTATAGCGAGGGAAAACCGACGCTGGTGTTCTGCGCGTCGCGGAAGGAGGTAACGAGCACGGCGGTGCAGCTTGTCGAGGACATCCGCGGCGCCGCCACCCGCCGCGGACAGCTAGCGCAGCTGCAGCCCTCCGACGACATTCGCCAGCTCTCTCAGCAGGCTTCGGATAAGCAGCTCCGCAACTGTCTCTTGACGGGCGTGGGCTTTCACCACGCGGCCATGACGAGCGGTGACCGTCTGCTTGTGGAGCGCATGTTCCGTGAGCAGTTCATCGCGGTGGTGTGCTCGACGACCACGCTGGCGCTCGGCGTGAACTTGCCTGCACACCTTGTCATCATTAAAGGCACCACGTTTTTCTCCAGCGGCCAATGTCAGGACGTTTCCGTCTCAGAGGTCATGCAAATGTGTGGCCGTGCGGGGCGGCCGGGGCTTGACACCCACGGCGTGGCGCTGGTGCTCACGACGCAGCGCGCGGCGCCGCTGTACGACAGCCTGCGCTCTGGCAATGTGGCGATGACGTGCGTGGAGAGCCACCTGCACCGACACATGATCGAGCACGTCAACGCCGAAGTGGCGCTGCGCACGATTCAGAGCTTCCGCACAGCCACGGAGTGGGCCAAGACAACTTTCTTTTGGATCCGACTGCGTCAGTGCCCACGCCATTACGGTTTGACATTTGCGTCCAAGGCTGAAGAAGACGAATTCAGCGCGCAGACTTTTGTCGAGGCGCTGATGGAGCGCGTGCTGCGTGTGCTGGTGGAGGAGGGCTGCATCACAATGAGTCAGACATCCACCGCAGTGGCCCTTTCTACCACTGCGAGCGACACACCTCTTTTGCCTCCTCACCTGCATGTGGTGCCACCGTCAGAACAATTAGATGCCACCTCGATCGATAGCGCACTCGACGAGATCCGCCAGCCTGGCGTCGTCTTCGAGCCAACGCGACTCGGCCGGGCCATGTCACGTATGTACATCCTGTTTGACACGGTGTGTGTACTGAACGCGGAGCTGAAGAAGCGAGGTGTCGCTACGCAGCCTTCGCTACGGTTGTTGTCCGAGAATGACTTGAGTGATGTCGCAAATATGGTCGGGGATGACGATGGCGACGGCACCGGCGAAGGTGCCGGAGAACCGACAAGAACCACAGGAGAAGAGGAGGGAGACGCGGGCGCAGCCGCTGGTTGTGATGACGTCGCTTGTGAGGAAAGCGTCACTCCCCATGCCGCGACATCCAGCAACGCCTGCACACCTTTTACTCTGCAAGACACCCTCCAACTGCTTTGTCAGTGCCAGGAGCTTGTCGAGGTGCGTTTGCGGCAGGGTGACCGTGGCCCGCTGAACGAGATCAACCGCGCCGTTCGCTTTCCGCTGCATAGTGGGCGGCGCGGCGGACGCGAAGTGCGGGAGGACTGGCACAAGGCGTATTTGCTCATTCAGGCCCACGTCGGACTGCTGCCCCTCACGGAAGTGTCGTTACGCAACGACGCCACGCGGCTCTGGTCGGTTGTCCCTCGCGTGTCGCGCTTCTTGGAAGAGTACGCGTGGGCGCAGAGCACGTCGTTCTCCTTTGCGTGCCGCGCCAACTTGCTGGCGCGGTGTATGGAGCGGCGGGTATGGCCGGATGGGCCGGTGCTGCGGCAGCTGCCACACGTGAGTGACGCGGTGGCCAAGGCGCTGCTGCGCGGCGGCTATCGCGGCTTCGCGAGTCTGCGCGGTGTGGATGCGCGACAGCTCGAGGTGCTGTGCAGTCGACTGCCGCCTTTTGGCAGCCAGGTCCTCTCCAGCGTACGCAGCCTGCCACAGCTGGAGGTAGAGCTGGTTCTTCGCTCGCCCGATAACGAACGTGGCGGCTCGCAAGTCTGCGCTGAAACGCGAAAATGTGAGGGTCTAGTTCGCGTGTTTGTGGTGCAGAATGGCACAGACACTTATGATCTCAGAAACCCAGCAATTGAGGCGAGTTCCGATGCGCGAATTCTGGCAAACGCAGAGCCAATGAAGCGACAAGGAGGTAAAGCAGCGCTGACAGACACGGCAGTCCGTGACGGACGCGTGCTGCTGATTGTTGGTGCTCCAAAAAACGACATCGTTTTGCTGAAGCGCTTTGTTCCGCTCTCCACCACGACTAACACTGCAGCACCGCCCCCTTCGGTTCAGGTTCTACCTGGCGTGAACGACAGTACCCGCCTCACAGAAGAAAAGAGAATCGGCCAAAAACTGGAGATTGCCTCTTTCACCTTTCACATTCCGCCAGCAATACGCTCCTCCGCCAACGCAGGCAGCGGTAACTCTGGTGCAAGCTGCACGATCGAAGCGTGCTGTTGTGTTCTGCACATGGTTGGCCTAGACGTCACGGCACAGGTGTCCACTGCAGAGATGTGTGTTTCAGGGGCGGCTGGCTGCTCGACAGCAATCACCGCTACATCGGCTGGGACAGCCGCATCAGGGGTGCGCGCGGAGACACCGACGCTGGAGCAGTTTTGGTCTGGCAAGCTATCACAGAAACGCACTGCAGGCACTACTGTTGATGCCACTGCTGCTCACGCGGACGATACACATACAGCGAAGAAGAGCGTAGCGACGGGAGCTGCGGAGGTTGTGCAGACGGATGCCTCAAAACAAATTGCCGCAGAAGCGCGAAAGGGCTTTGCTGCTCTCCTTGCAGACTTGGCTTACGTGGAATCCGGCGACACATCAGCGCGTCGGCAGCAGCGTAAAGAGCGCAAACGCCCACGCGACGACGCAGCCCACGACACCACACCAGGCTCGGCCCCGGCGCCACAGAGAGCAACAGACGTGAAGCAAGGCACTGTGGACACCTCGAAACCGGCGCTGCCGGAAGCGGCAACCGAGGTAACCACGGCGGCGGCAGCAGCGGAGAACCCTGCGGCGAGGAAGTCAGAGTTTGTTACTTCCCCTATGAAAAAGGTATTTGAAATGGGTGATGGCGGGTCGCCGCTGCGGTCCTCACGCACACCACGTGTGGAGTCGCCGGCTCTGCCTCAACGTCGCACGACTTTTTTGACAACAGATACCCCAGCGGGCAAAGCCACCACTGGTGCAGCGACGCAACTTTGCGACACACCCGTCCAATATTCTGACCAGCGTCAGCAGCAACGGCAAGAAAGGTTCAGCAGCCCTGCTTCAGCTGGTCGCGTGAGTACTTTTGGCGTTTCTACTACTCCTGCTGCTGCTGATATTAGTGGGTACTCGGAAAACAGCGTTGCAAAAGCACCAGTCACGCTTGTTCGCCTACCACGCTGCGCCTCTCCAGCGGCGACGCGTCCCTCACCATCAGCACCACAACGGCAAACTGCAAATGTTTCGGCCTTGCAGTTTGATGTCAATCTTGAAGCACCGGCTGGCTATCCCTTATCGATTGCAGAGCGCGACGATGCAAGGCGACGATTTTACGAAGAGACTAGCTCGCTCCCATACTCAGCCTCCTCCTCCTTTTATCAAGCAGGTGGGCCTGCAGGCACGACGTATGGCCAAAGGCAGCTTTCCGTCAACGCACCTCCGCCTTCGCCACAATACTTTGGTCAACCTGTATCGATGGCACAGAACTACTCAAATTGCTACGGACACAGAGCACCCGAAGCCGCGACGGGCATGCAAGCCAGCCAGGTGCCGTATGCAGCATCGAGCGGGTACGCTTCTTTTCAGCGACCGCTGCCGCTAGAACAACGTCGATCGGATTATTGGTGGACTCCTCCGACAGTCGGGCAGCCGGTGTATCAGCCATCCCCACATTCTCACATGTGGGCAGGCTCACAGGTGCCTCCGCCGGTCAACTGGGCACAACCAACGTCTCATCTGTACGATTTAGCGGAGAACAGACAAAGCGCCAACTCGCCTTTAGGACACCTCTACCCGCCATACGAAAATGGAAGCTACAATGAGGGGCGAAGCGTGGGGCAGCCGTTTTCTTACGCAGCGCACGACCAGAGATCACTGGCGGCGCCGCCGCCAGCCCACAGTGCTTGGACTGGGCACAGTGCTCGACCCTACTACGGAGCTGAGCACCGCCTAGCTGCACACACATCACCGCCGCTCCCTTTTCTTCAAAGTGAAATGCGAGGTGATCGCGTTTCGTCTCCCGTGTACGGGTCCAATCGCGTTGTGTCGGGTGGGTTCGAGTTGCCACCACAACAGCTGCCGCGTCTACGAAGTCGCATCACGCCCAACGGGCATACTCCAGACCGTGCGCCTCCTACCTTCCGCCCCACTCTGACACACCCGACAGATGTCTCCTTTCGTGATCGTGGTGGCTCAATGATTGTCAATGCGCCACCACAACAGGCAGCGCGAGGTGAAAGCGTAGCACCACAGCGCACATATCAAGGGACTTCGACAAGTTTCGATGGTAGCAGTAGTAGCTACACCCCACATGTGCGGCGCTCTGCCATGGTCTCGCATTCCTGGTGGCAATAAAAAAACCGTACATTCACTTTTTTTTTTTTACGTTTTCTCTGCTTTGCATGTATCTGCTCTATAACGTTCAAAAATGGAAATAAAATACGTACCGTAAACACTTGCGATGCCAAAGTTGTGTCTGTCACTTCACTCAATGCGAAGTGCATCTTTGGGCAGATGAGCGCGGGCAATGTGGTTTTGGATGACCTCGTTGCCTACGAGAAGGAGTCCCCGACTTCTCTTTCCGTAACCACTGCTGTTCTTTGTTTCACTCGCACTCTCCTTTTCTCCTTTCTTCTGCCTTCCTTTGTCCACTTATTAGTTGCAATTTTCTTCTTGTTTGATAATAATTTGTTTGTTTTGCTACTCTGACAATACGAGTTGTTGTTTTGCAAGTTTTTGGTTTGTCTACACATATTTTGTCCTCAATGGTTTATTGTTGATTCGACACACAGTCTAAACTACGTTTCATCGCCACTTGTTGCTCTCTTCGCCGCGCTGTCTCGTGGAATCTCTTCTAATCCTCTATCTCATTGCTTTTTACTATAAAAGTCGATCCCCTTTTTTTTTATTGCTGTTGTTCTTTCTGTT
This sequence comes from Crithidia mellificae, assembly GCA_002216565.1. Taxonomy (NCBI): domain Eukaryota; phylum Euglenozoa; class Kinetoplastea; order Trypanosomatida; family Trypanosomatidae; genus Crithidia; species Crithidia mellificae. Next base: position 28,796 of record MDUD01003679.1, on the reverse strand, counting down.
TTGTTATCTGCTTTGCGGACCATCTCTACAGTGCACCGATCCGCTGCTCTTTTATTTTTTTTTTCCAACTCGTGCTTTGACATTGCCTTTGCCTAGAACACCTCTTTCTTTTGGGGTTTTTTCACCCCACATCTGAAACAAAACCTCTACATTTCATCAGAGCGTCATATTTGTTAGGCTCCAAGTCGATTGCATCTTCTATTGATCATATATCAGGGTAAAAGGTAGAATCTCTTTTTTTCTACATCTTCTTTTTTTGCCCTCTGTCTCCTCCCAATAGAACTCATGATCGCGTCACCTTTTGGGGCAAAGTGGACAACGGACAACGTCGCTGATCTCTTCTCCTCTCCCGATGTCGGACTACGTGATGTGCTGTACGCCGAAGCCGTCGCGGACTACCTGCAGAGTATTCAGAACGCACCAGCAGCGAACCCGGCAGCACGGCGCAGTGGCATAGGCGCCGGTGAGGATGGCAGCAGCAGCGCGACGGGGCCCAACAGCGCCGCCAATCGCGTCAGCTGCGTGCTGCGTTACATTGGCGAGCACTCTGGCGATTTGTTTGCTCTCCTGCAGGGCACCGCCGACGCGACAACGTCACTCGGAAAGCCTGCACCGGGCACCGTCGCCGATGCAAAAGACACGAATAACGAGTTAGCAGAGGATGAAGTGCACGGAGGAGCAGGCAGCAGCACCAGTCGAAGCAGCAGCGGGGCAGCAGCCGCTTCAGCCGCGTCCGATGAGAAGGAATCGCCGATCTCTCCGCAGGACTCGCAGGACGCCGCGGCCGCCGACGCGCAGCTCAGCGTGGAGGAGCGGGAGCACCGCGGGCTGATCAACTTGACTGAGCTGCTGTCCTTCTGCATCGCGCAGTCGCCCGAGCAGGCGGAGGTGAACGCGGTGGTGGCGGCGTGCACGACGGCGCTGAGCACCGCCAAGACGCTGGAGGCGCAGCGCGCTTTTGCGGTGCAGCGGCTGCTGCTGGAGGCGTTTGACAGCGACTTTGAGACGACGACGCAGGTCATCGCGGACACGCTTACTCCTGCCACCATCACAGGCGTCGTGGAGAACCTTGCGAGCAACTCCATCGTCGCCGAAACGCTCATCGCGCTCTTCGGCTCCGCCCTGTCGGCTGTGTGGATGGTGAAACCAACCACCAAAACGGCGCTCTTCACCTCACGCTGGATTGAGCTCAACTTCCCAAAGACGCTGTGCGCCTACCTCCCGATTGCCATCCGCGACCCTGGCATGTACCACTACTTTTACTTCTTCAAGGAGCTGCTGAAACGCGGCTACAGCCACAGCGCCGGCCCGGTGGTGGACGTCCTGCTGAGTGAGCCGCTCGTATCGAATTACGTGGAGTGCATCCTCAGCTGCTGCGAGCACGACGTCGGCCGCTCGCCGCTCTTCTCGCCGGAAGGGGCGGCCGCGTCGCCGGTGTCGCTGGCGGCGGATGGGATGGAGGTGCTTGTCTCGGTTGTGAGTCTGGTGCGCAAGTCCCTCGTGCTGCCGGAGACGAACAGCATGTACGAGACCTCCACGCAGTACATCACGCCTCTGAAGGTGCTGGGGGAGCAGGCGGGTCGCCTCACCGCGCTCCTGGCCCCGACGCCGAAGGAGAAGGCGGAGCTCGCGTCGCAGAGCACGTCAAGTCCCTCGCTCACCAGCTCCACCCAGCAGGGCTTCGGCCCGCTGCGTCTGGCTGTGTGCGAGCTCTTTGTGGAGTTTTCGCTCTTCCAGCTCGCCGAGGTGGACCGCGTTCTCATCTCGTCCGACTTCTTCTCCGCCTTCTTTCAGTGCTGTGAGCGCTACCCGCAGCACGACGCCCTGGCACGCTGCCTGCACCGCTGCATCCTCGCCATCTTCCAGCGAGCCACGCTGCTTGGCGAGAGCCTCAGCGACGCCGCCGATCGCGACCTGCTGTGGAAGTACTTTGTCCAGCCGAGCACCATCTGCCTGCGCGAGGGCAAGACGTTCTCGCTGATGGGTGCCCTCACGCACCTCGCCGAGGTCCCGAGCACGTCGCTCTCCAGCCACTGCATCGACGTGTTGACGAACTTGGCTGCGCTGCCGCTGTTTCAAGCCGCCGCTGGGGGGCCGCTGGAGGAGCAGCTGGCGGACTTTTCCCTCTCTGAGCCTATTCAAGAGCGGGTGCATAACATGGCTACGCCCATCTCCGGCAAAGACTTCGAGCGGCCGGGCTCGGCGGGGCTGGCGCTGCCGACGCACCGTGACACCATTAACCTTGCTGGAGACCGGTTCCGTGGCTCCCGCACCGGTGGCATCGGGCGCGGCTCACGCCTCTCCGGGGCGGCGAAGAGGGTCTCAAAAGGGGCGTACATGATTGTGCGACACAGCTCTGACGACGACAAGCCGTCGCGGCTGGCGGTGGAGCCGAAGGTGGACATGGACGCGCTGAAGCAGGAGGTGCGTGACCTGCAAGAAGCGGGCTCGCCACAGGTTCGCTCCTACCCGAGCTTTAGCTCCATGCACCTCGGCTTCTTTGCTCCTCCGGATGGACAGTCGGACGACGCGGGCAGGAATGGTGCGAATGGCGCTGCGCCAGCTGTCGGTGCGGCAGCCGTGCCGGCTCCTCCAGCACCAGTGACGAAGAAGGCGGAGAGAGGAGCCAGCATCAAGTCGCCGCTGTCTACTAAAACCGCAGCGAAGTAGGGACATAGCTGAGTCTTCCCCTACAGTTCTTTTCTGATTCAATTTCTTTTGTTTTGTTTTAGATTACAGTTCTATTGTCGCCCCCATTTTTTTCTTGGGTTCATGCTTTCGCTTATAACTATTTCAACTTTCAGTGTTCCATATAACTGTTATTATTTTGACCTTTTCTTTTGCTAATTCAATTTATAGTGTTTCCTTTTTGGCTGGTTAGTTAGTTCGTGTGTGTTTAAGAGCAGAGTTGTTTCCTTTCGATGTACAGACTGCTTTTTTCACGGCGAGCTTATCGGATTTGTAAAAGATTTCTCTCTGTTTCTTTTGGTGTCGCTCATCTTTCGCGTTGGAATGGGAGCAGGTGCCGCATTCCAATTTGGATTGCTAATTTTTTTTTCTCCCTTTTGAAATCTGACGACTGACGCTTGTAAAGTACTTGCACGCACTTCACCACATTTTAAACTTGTTTGTGTGCGTGCGGTAAACGATGCTGCTTTTGCGGTGGACTGCAAGCTGATACACATTTTGTTTATTGACGGATAAGGCTTGCGCACCTCTCAATTTGCTCACGCGTGCGTGTTCATTCCACGACCGTACTGCGTTGTAAAGAACACCAAAAAAAAAATTATTATTTTCAATAGATAAAAAGACATTAGTATTTACTTGCTATACGCTCCAAACACTACACTTGTCATTGAGGAGAGGCTACTTGCACTGTCAACGTAGCATCGCAAAAAAAAAAAAAGTAAAGGTCAGACTTAAAGCAAGTGGAGGCGAATTGAAAAGAACGAGCAACGCCGTAGGATTTGTCATGTGCACAGAATTAATGCTAGAATGACGTCATTTCACTTTCAAGAAAACATTCATGCGTTGCTTGTATCGTCTCTCTGTTTTTCTCCCTTGTATCTCTACTTCAGCGCAGCTCTCTTTCTCAAAGTGCATCCGTCAATTTGACAAAGCGGACAGTGATTTTTTTTATTTCTTTCGTCTTACAGTCTTTTTAGAGTCTTCTTTTTTGTTGTTGTTGGTGGTAATCTTTGTCTGTGGCATCTTAGCGAAACAATCTGCGGCAATGGACCCTAGTCAGCGGCGCTGCTTTCTTGAGGTGTACACTGACGAAGATGAGGAGCCGCGGCTGCTGCAGCTCGAGCCGAATGTGAAGTTTCACAACGTGCTAGAACGTTTTGACGAGATGGGCGATCTGTATTGGCGAGAGCGGCCCCTGGACCCGGAGCTGACGCCAGCCGCTGTGGGGATGCCGTGCGGCGTAGACCAGGCGAATACGTTGTGGTTTGTGCCGGCTTCCGCGTCGTCGGCCTCTCACGAGCGGCCCAGCTCGGTGTGGGCACATCAGCAGCGAACGCCGCTGGTGGAGTCGACAGCGGCGATGCGGTCGTCGCCAGAGAATGAGCGCAGCCCCACCGCTGGTCGCGCGTCGTCTTTGCCAGCGTACTTTGACGACGCCACAGCGAGCACCGTGCGCAGCCCACCACAGCCACCACGCGCCGCTGGCGCAACAACTGCGGGCCCTGCTGCTTTGCCACCACCGATGTCTGTGTCGTGGTATTCGCGTCCTCGTCTGCTCTCACCCGCGCAACCGCCTGCCGCAACCGTGATGCCGCCGCAGCGCGCAATCGAGTCGCAGCAGCAGTCACCGCCCTCGTCCAACATCAAGGCGGCGGCGTCGGTTTTCTCTCCGTACGCCGGTGCTTCACCAATCCCAAAGGCTGCGCCACGAGGTGTAAGCGAAGTAGCCGCAGTGAGGACTAGTTCGTTGTCCGCAACGCAGTTACAGTACCAACAGCAGCAACCACCCCGTCCACCACCACCCGCACCAGCAGCGCCTGTGCACGCACCAAGAGCAGCAGGGGTGGCCCCCGACGTTACTCCTGCCGCCGCTCCCGCTTCGTCGCCGACACAGCCGCGGCCACAACGTGGCGCCGATTCGCGGCGCTACACCGCTCCGTCGGCTGCCCGCGCTCCCGCAGTCGACACGCAGCGCAACAGACCCATCCTCATCGACCCAGCCGTCCTCATCGACGACGCCACGGCTGCGGGTCCGGTGGAGCTGCTGCAGTCGGAGCTGCGCCGTTTGCAGCGGGACGTCGAGGTGTTAAAGCACGTGCACGGCAGCGAAGCGCAGCCGCAGCCGTCGCGTGGGGCACGTGGCCACGAGCGACGTGTGCAGCGCAACGAACAGCTGGAAATATTTGACGCACAGGACGCGCGGGCGGCGGCGTCGCCATCGCCGATTCCCGCCTCGTCGACGGATCCCAGCGTGGAGGAGCTGGCAATGGAGCTGCATGATAAGCAGATGCATCGGCTGTACGAGCAACGGCGCTTTTACCTCACGCACGGGCAGGTGGCAAGGTCCTGAGGTCAGCCTGCAATCAATTCTTTTGACTTGTGAAATTGGGTTTGGTTCGTAT
>MDUD01003679.1:0-20860 GCA_002216565.1 Crithidia mellificae | reverse complement strand
ACGTAGAGGCAAACTGAGGGGGAAAGAAAGAACAACAAAAACATTGACAACAAGAAGAACGGTAAACAATCATGCAAGGCGTTAACGAAGCTGGTCAGTACTCGAAGCGGCGACTATCGCCGTTTCAAACTGAACAGGAGACAAGCTGAAACCTAGGGACACACACAAACACACCCATAGAGTCAAAGACAAAGAGATGGAAACACTGGTGAATAAAATGCTACAGATAAAGAGGTTTCTACGAAGCAGCGGTGAAGAAGAGGAGGCGAAAAAGAGAGTAATCGTCATGTTACTAAGGATATGACCTTGTTGCTACGCCACTCACAGTTTCAAGGTCTCTCTCTACCTTCTTTTCGCCGCCACAAGCACCTCTTTTGCTGCGATCGATGACAAAAAGATGTATAATTTTTCTGGGGGGGAGGGGGGAATAAAATTGGTTGCTGCCCTTAATCCTCCGTTTGCACTTTTACAGTGTGCGTCTCCGCACTGTTTGCGATTTCGTCACTACAAAAAAATCAGTAATAAGAGGAGGGAAACACGTCAGCTACATCCACAGAAAAAGTTCCGTGTAGCACCGAGTTTCAGTAAGGCAACGGAACAGATCGCTGTGCTCCTTTATCATTCGCGCCCCAACTATTGTTGTTGTGAAAGTGTCTCATGAAAAAAAAAATAAAAACCGCCAACTCGGAATGCAAGTTTAGCCTTTTTCGTTGCTGTTCTTCTTTATGAGTCGTTGGAAGTGTTGCCCTTCTTTTTCCTCTAAATATCCTTTTTTTTTTACCAGAGAATGCCCTGCGACGGGTAGGTGGTGCTGCTAGATCCGCATGACGAGTCCATGTACAGCTGCATTTGGTAGGCCAACATCATCGCCTCCAGCTCCGTCGCCTTGGCACGCCGCTCCTCCTCGCGAAGGTGCGTGGCGGTTGTGCTGCGCCACAGCTCGCACTGCGTGGCCCAGTCCTCGGCGGTGGCCCCGGTGGTGGGCGGGGGATTCACCCAGGCATGCTCGCGGTTTGCCGCGGCAGCCCACTGGCACGCCTTGCGCCACCACTGCGTGAGGCACTCCACGTACGCCTGCACGGCGTCCACCTCGCATGCGATGCGGCGGTACTCGCCGACCACCATGTGGTAGGCGGGCGGCGGCGGCAGGAAGTAGCGGGCCGAAGACGCGGTCAGCTGCACGGCCTCCGGCTGCTCCGCGCGACGCACCGTCACCACCGTCGGCACCTTGGTGTAGGTGACGGACTGCGAGAGGCTGTACGGGTTCCACGACTGCTCCGTCGGCAGCTTGTAGGTGGAGGAGGTGTGGCTCACAAAGGCAGACAGGGCATCCCACCACGCATCGCACGCCGTCATCCACGCCTGCGCCGACGCTGGGTTGTCGTCCGTTGGCGGCGCGGGGCACTCGCGGTGCAGCATACGCACACAACGCGCGTAGGTGGGGTGGGCGAGGAGGCGGCGGTGCCAGAAGCGAACGGCCGCGATGGACGCCGTCGTCGTCGGCGGCGGTGGCGGCATCGCCGCGGTGGAAGGGAAGACGTGGTGCACCTCCGACTCCAGGTTGGGCAGCTCCACCGCCGCTGTAGCACTCGTGGTGGTGGTGACAGGGGAGGAAGGGGCGGTGGCCAGCGAAGGAGTACAGGAGACCGCGACGGCTGCATCGTACGCCTCCGTCAGCGCTGTCTCCGCCTGCCCTTCAAACACGCTCAACGGAACTTCGTCAAGATCGTCATCGTCTTCGGCGGAAGCGTAGTACGGCACTTCGCGGGCAACCTTGGACGGAATTACTGTGTTGCACTCCACGAGCACGTTGTCCTCGTTGATGCGGACATTGTCAATCGTCGGCGATGCCTTCTTGACCTCGTCGTCATCCAGCGGCCGGGTGGTGTCGTAGGCCCACTGCAGCTCCGAGGGAACCTCGCGTGGTACGGTCACGCGCAGACGGTTCGTACGGCACGGCATGGGAGACTTTGCTGGCGTTGTTAAAGATTGGTAGAAGAACTAAGAAGGTTCTTCTTTTCCTCTACGTTTTTTTTTTGTTTTCTGGTGTTAGCGCGATTGCTAGCTTTTAAGTGGCAGATTAAAACAAAAGTAAAAGAAACCGGTTTCTGCTTTGGTGTGAAGAGATGCGGAAAGGAGGTGAGAAATGCAAGTAAAAGATGTTTGGTTAGTTGAGAGGACAGAAGTTAAGCTTCACGAATGGAAAATACGGAAAAATGCAGGACTGCACACTGCGCTTTACCAAAAACTTCACAGCAAGAACGCTTTCTTTTAGGTGTGTGAGGAATGGTGGAAAACTAGAAGAAGAGAAAGGTGAACAAAATAAAAAGAAAAAAAGGGGTGTGAGGAAGGCGGGCAAACTAAAAATCAGAAGTGAACGCAAACGAAATTAAAACTGAAACGGGGCTTATAATTGAAACCAATTGTTCGGAACTGCTGGGGAAAGTGAGTAAGCGGCCTTTTCTAGTAGAAGAGATAGAACAAAGTACGAAGGGTAGGTGACGAGAAAGGGCAACACGTGAGGAGAGTGTGTGTAAGTGTACGCAAACGAAAATAAAGGAGGAGACGCAAACGAAGAGACGAGATTATTTTTTTGTGTTAAGCTATAAAATAGAAATATTTATACAGAAGAAGCGGGGGGTGATGGGAGATTAGAGTACTATTAAAATTTTTAATCTACGACAAGTGAGTGTGAAGTTAAAGCGTCAAGAACAGTTTGATGATGGGAAAAGGAAGGATACCAGAGAAGAAGAGTAACAGGGATGCAGAGGAGAAAAAAAAGCAAGTTGTGAAAAAGTTATAAGAAGCTCTCAGCAATCATTACGTGCATTCACGTGTGTTCGGAAACTTCATCCTGCCAAAAATCACGGCTGATGAGTCAAATAATGCCACATTCTTGAGAAACATTGTCTTGAAGCATTGTTCTTAACAAAACAAACAAAGACGCAATTTTTTTTTAGTAACTTTTCAACTTGAAATACAGCTTGGTGCAAAGACAACGCAAAACAAATATTGCCTGCGAATCACTTTTCAGAACGCAAGTTGTTCTCCACGCCTTTTTGGGCGTCGCAACAGCGTCGACCCTAAAGCACGTCCAAAGAAATTCCGCTTCTTGTCATGTCGAAGGACACAGAAGGACATTTATTACGTCCTTTGGAAACCTCATTTTTGCTTTTTTATTCTTTTTTGGGTAGGCACACACCACATAGAGGCAAAAACAAAGAATGTCAACACTTACATCGCGCCGCTGCTCTCACAAAACGGAGAAATCAAGGAAAAGGTAATAAATAAGGTATAAAAAGGACTATTCGACTGTGCTCACCGGCTAGCAGTGCCGGCCCCACCACCAGCGCGCTCAGCAGCGCTCACAACTCCGGACAGCAGCAGTAGAGGAGAGCACATCGACCTGCTCATGCGATACGCTACTCCTAAAACTCAGACTACGATAAGCGCAAAGACCTGTAAGAAAAAGGTGGAAACACGAGCAGCTGAAACCACGTGGCAAGCTACTGCTGTTATACAAAAGGTGAAAAAGAGGCGCAGAAAAACAAAAATGCACAAGTTACTGGAACTCAAGAAGGACCTTCAAAAGCTGTGCGCCATCAGCATCATAAACGTCAATTGAAGAAGAAAAAAAAAAAAAGAAAACCGAAGAGAGAAGAGCGAAGAGAGCAAGACGCGCTTGACATTATAGAGAATACACGCCGTGTCTTCCCACATGAGCACTTGAGCTCTTTGATCCTGCTCGGGCTTCTTTGTTTCTTTTTGCGCAGCGCACGGCAGCCGTCTTTGTCTGATTCTTCAAAATTGAGTCTGACAAACATCAGCACTGCGCTGCACCGAAGGAAAGAGAAGGCGGGAACGCACGAGCACAGCGCGCGTCTTCAGCCTGTAAATAATAATGGTACCACGTAAAGTAAGTTTCCGAGAAGCTCAGCTGCAGACGCAGTTTCTGATCCCTCTCGTACGCCTTACTCAAAACAGAGTCGCTGCAAAACAAACAAAAAAAGAAAAAAAAAAGAGGAGACTTAGAACAACCACTTTAAAAGGAGAGGAGGAAACGAACGAACCAAGATATGAGTGAATGCCGATTGCTTCAAGCATGCAAGCAGCCTACCAGCTGCCACTCAAACAGCTCTTTTCCCCTTTTTCTTCTCCTCTAGCGCCGCTCGCTACACGGTCGGACGGACACCGGCAATGGTGGAGCAGGAGTCGAGGAACGACTCCGTCGACCAGCGCGGGGGGTCGGCGAAGGCCCACATGTAGAACTGCGTGATCGGCGCCACCTCCCACTTGCAGCGACGGCAGAAGTTCAGCACAGCGTTCTTCTCGCGCGACTTCCCCTTCGCCGCCACGCGCTCCATCACACACTCAACGATGTTGCCGTCGTTAATCACGTTCTCCTCCACATCGCCGTCCGCAATGACGACGGGCAGCGAGTTGGTGCCGGTGGAGCGGCTGGTGGCCGGCACCTCGTCCTGGTACTCCCGCACGTAGCAGTCGAAGTTCCACGTATCGTCGGCGAGGCGGCCGTCCCAGATGCGCAGCCGCACCGTCTTCTTCGTCTCGGATGGGTAGACGAGGTTGCGGATGTCGTAGGAGCCGTACTCGATGCCGTCCGGGTTGACGAAGATCGCGCCGCGGCTAACGTCCTTGTATGCCTCGAGGCACTCCTTGATGTCGCACACGTTGTAGTGCTCTAGGAGGCGCACGAGGCCGGTCGAGGGCAGCTTGCCGAAGCTGTCGTGCAGCAGCTTGACGCGGTCGTGCAGGATCATCTCCCCGCCTTTCTGCTTGCCGAGGACGATCATGTCCGAGATGTAAAAGACGTCATCCAACATGGAGGCCTCCACGGAGAAGAGAAGCGGGTTAGCCGGGGTGTCGGCGGTGGCCGCGGCGTCCGCCTCGCTCTTCAGCTTCTTGATCAGCTCCTGCAGCGCCGTCGGCAGGTCCTGCAGCTCGAAAAGAATGTTGTACGAGGTGAGGTGCACGTAGACGCTGGTGTCGTAGCCGATGAGGGAGACCTTGTCGCCCCACATCCACGGCGTCACGAGGTAGTACGGCAGCTTCGCCGCGTACTGCACGAACTGCACGTAGTCCACGACAAAGTTCGGCTCCGAGTAGGTAAAGTTGTACGGCACCTCCGTCTTGATAGTGCTGAGCTCCGCTTCTAGGATCTCCTCCACTCGCTCGGGGTCCGTCACAAGCGGGCAGTTGGGAATAAAGAAGACGTCCTCCAGCGTCAGCGCCGGCGGGTCCGTCTTCAGCAGCGCCGCCACATCCTCCGTGGCCTTCTGCACCACCTCCTTCAGGCTCATGTCCTCCACGATGGCCACCACGCTGGTCTGGTCCAGGCTCGAGGCGAACTCGAAGGCCTCGGGGTGCGCCGCCTTGTCGTTAATCGCGTCAAAGGTGACCCCGCGCTTCTCCAGCAGCGACAGCTCCGGCAACAGCGCCACCACCGCGTCCAGCTGCAGCCCCGCCTCGGTCAGGTAGTGCACGACGTAGTGCGCGTGGAAGCGGTTGGTGGTGAAGGCGTCGTCCAACACCAAGCCCTTCAGGGTGGACTTCTTCTCCAGCACCGCGCGCAGCACCGCCAGACGCTCCAGCGGCGGCGTTTCCTTTGCCTCCTCGTCCTCGCCACCAGCAGCGTCGTCGGCGGCAGTGCCTTTCATTGACACGTACTCGAAGCCCTCCTTCTCCGCGATCGCCCGCGCAACGCTCGTCTTGCCCGTCTGCTTGTACCCCACCACCATCACCACGCGGGGGGTGTTCTTGGTGATGTAGGACGGCGCCGCAACAGCAGGGAGGGCTGCGGGTGGCGAGACCGGCGCCGGCATCGGCGGCGGTGGCGCGCTAGAGTTGCCCGACACCATCCCGCTCTGATTGCCGCCCATGTTTCCACCCATGACCCCCATCGGGCCGCGTGGGTGGTTCATGACACCGCCCATGCCGTACTGCTGCGGGGGAGCCATGCGGCTACCCATCATGTTATTATTCATGCCCATGTTGTTGCTGTTCTGGCGCATCGGGTGCGGCTGCTGCGGCATCTGCATGTGCTGCGGTGGCTGCTGCTGCTGCTGTGGCGGCGGCAGTGGTGGCGCCTGGTCGTAGCCGTTGTTCACGTTCATGCCGACGTTGTTGTTGTGGTACATGTCCGGTGGGCCGCGGTAGCTCGGCTGGCGCATCCCTGGTCCGCTACCCATCATGTTCTGGTTTGGATTCTGGTACTGGCTGTGCGGCGCCGGCCCACGCGAGGCGCTCAGGTTGCGGTTGCCCATACGCGGGTTGGTCGAGTAGTTTGGCCCCTGCTGCGGCCCGTTGTTGTTGCTGTTCATGTAGCCCCCACCACCACTTGGGCCGTAGCCACCACTGCCTTGGTTGCCGCCACCGTAGCCGCCCGCCCCGCCGCCGCCGCCGCTGCTGTAGCCGCCACGCCCGCCACCGCCCATGTTGCCTTGCCCATACCCGCCGTTATTATCGTACATCATCCCATTGTTGCCGTAGTTGTCGCCGCCCATCATACCGGCATTGCCGCCACCGGTGTTGTTATTGTTGTTGTTGCCGTAGCCCTGGTTGCTGGGGTTCATGCCGGGTTGCTGGTAGTTGCCCGCCGCAAAGGAGGGAGCGTTGGGGTTGAGATTCGACATGTTTTGTAATGGTCACTGGGATCCTTTTATTACTGGCTATTGTGTGCAGGCACACAAATAGACTTACAAACCTCTCAAAAAGATAAGATGTGATGAAAAAAAGCTTTTTTTTGACTTGCTGTGTCTGTGTGTATCCACGACAAACGGAAGCGCACGAGAATGTGTGTGGTTCTGGTCGAAGTCTCCCGCTAAAAAGCCCGCTAAACTTAGTGAAAATTATCCCCCCGCTGTAGCCAAGAAAAGAATGAGGTATAAAGCAAAAAAAAAGAAACTCTCGCAAAAAGTGGTTTGTTTCGCAACGCACTACAAAAAGAATCCTGTTGAAGGCAATGCCTATTTGTTTCCGGTCGAACAAAACGTAACAAAACGCAAAAGAAAAAACCGAGAGAGGAGTTTTGATAGGCTGAATCGTTTTGGTTAAACGCCAAAATACTCCGTCAGAAAATTAGACAAAAAAAAACACGACTGCTCTCTACAGTGTCTCTGCGTGAGTTGTTGTTGTTGTTGCAACAGGACAAGGGCTACGCGAAGTGCAAAAGGCTCTCCGCTGTCTCGCTGAGTACTTTTTCGGTCACTTCTCCTCTTCTCCCAGTGTATCGCAACGCGAGATAAGACCACAAATGGAATTGCAGAAGTTGGTCCGCAGCGTCAGCAAAGGGTAGTTGCTGTTTACCCTTGAATTTCTTATCGCAAAAAAAAAATGTACACAAATAATAATCAACGTGGCACGTCTCTTCAAAAAGAAAAAGGGGTATTTTTGGTTACAAATAAACAGACAAACAAAAGGTGAAAAAGAAAAACACTTTCTCTCTACAAATAAAAAAAGGAAACAAAAATCTCGAGCAATGTAAAAACAACGTAGAATGAAGCCAAGAAAAGGAAGAAGAGACGTAAATGAAAATTTTTTTTGAGGCTCATATGGAATCTTATCTCTTTGTTCCAACTACCGTTGTAGTTTTCCATGAATTTGGTGCTTTGTTTCGCCTTCGGCATTGCTCTTTAGGGAATGATTACGCCTCGGCAAACGCGAAGGTGTTCTCTCCAGCAGAAACAGCTCTGGCGTAGTGGGACCGCTGCACGAGCAACAACTGAAGAGCATTTTTCAGCAACAACACACCGTGGTGGGCAACTATTTGTCCTCGTAGAGTCTCACAAAAGTTTTCATCAAGCAATCAATAAGGTTTCCGCAGAAGCCCCTGCAACGAAAACCTAATCTGTCAGCGAGCGCTTTCATCGGTTCGCCAGATAAACCTTTCGGAACCTCACTCGTCAACTCTTGAATCTATACGTCAGTATTTTATCTTTAATTGCTTTTTTTTTCAAATCGAGTTAGATTATCGTTAGAAACGGCAGCAATACCGCATGTTGTTTCTGTTAATTGTCAGCTTATCAACAAAGTTCTCTTTTACGTAAAAAAAAAAGAAAGATAGTAGTGGTATGATGGAGAAAACCCAAAAAGAACAACAGCTTGTTATTCGGCAAGTCACGGTCTAGAGAACCAACCCAAGAAAACACAACAACAGCAACAGCAAAAAGACCAAATCTACTAGTGGTCGCTCTGAAAATCAATAAGATAAACAAAAAGAACCAACCGCTACGTTTCTGACAATTGTTAAGGGGTCAGCAGAGGCGTTGGTACAAAAAGTGGTGGTTAAGAACAGTACAGGAACACAGCAGCGCACACACAAGGCGCAAGAGCTTCAAGAGGCCAGGGGGAACGATAGACGGTACGGAATGGCTCTCCGAAGTAAAAGCGCGCTTCGGACGAGATCTGCGAAGACACTTGCCAAAGCACTCAGTTCTTCGCCTGTCCGGTAAAGTGCAGCGCCTTGCATTGGTTCAACAGCTCATCGTAGCTGAGGTGCTTTAGGTTCACGATGCTGTCCACCACACCGGTCTTGTTCGGCCGCGGCTTGTCCACGCGCAGGCGATGCAGCCTCCAGATTGTCTCCGGGTGCCCATTCACGTTTGTGCCTTCCTTCACCGTCGCGAGCTCCAACTCCGCGATAACGCTGTTGCGCAGCTGGAAGCCACGCACCTCCATCTCCGAGAAGACGCCCACAGCACCGGGGTACGCCGTCTCGCGCTCGTTGTCGGTGGTGTACAGCTCAAACTCAGTGAAGCGCGAGCCGTCCTCCTGGATTATTTCGCGACCGTTCATGAGACGGAAGTCCGCGGTGCAGAGCGCCAGCGGCTTCCACTTCAGCAGAAACTTGTCCAGGCCAAACTTGTAGAGGCTGTTTGCCTGAAACACCAGGCCGTCCACGGCGTACGGCGCGTCCTCCATGCGGGGCAGCAGGGTTGGCAGCTCGTTGATCGGCATGTACTGCTTCAGCACCACAGCGGAGTACGTGCCGGCCTCGCCGCTGCCCTCCAGCATCGCCGCAAACCACTTGTTCAGCAGTTCGTAGCGCTCCGCAAAGAGGGTGCGCTTTGCCTGCTTGCCGCCGAAGAAGACGTAGTCGATGATGTGCAAGATCGGGCTTGGGTGCGCGGCGTCGCCGGTGGTGCTCAGCTCCGCGTCAAGCATCCACTCGATTCCGCTGGCCTCGTCCTGGTGTCCGCCCAGCATCTCGAAGGCGTTCGGGAAGGCCAGCGGGTCGAAGAGGACGTTAAAGTCGTAGCACCCCGTGAAGAGAAACGGGAAGCCCAGGACACCAAAGTGCGAGTGTTTGACAACCAGAAAGCGCTGCCCGTCCACCTTCAGCGTGACGTACATACTCGACATCTTCTTGCACTCGTTGCGGTTCGCAAAGGAGTTGGCGTCCACGTAGCCGCCAATGCTGGAGAGGGGGACGCTGTCGGTGCGACCGGCGGTGTTGCCGATCGCGGCGTGCACCTCCTTCGTCAGCTGCTGAAAGTCGCTGTAGTCGTCGAGCAGGTGGAACTGGTCGCACCCAGGCACCGGCGTGGCGAGCGGGAGGCGAATGTTGCGGCTGCGGGTGGGAAAGAGTCCGTCGACGATGCTGTGAATGCGGTCCCACACCCGCCGCGCGTCCATGGCGTTGCAGTCGATGGCGTGCAAGACACCAATCTTCTTGTACACGTGGTCAGCCACCTCCGCTTGCGCGCGCTGCTCCACGTAGCGCCAGTGGTCGGCGCCGGCCTTCTGATCGCCGCGCTGCTGCGCACGCTTCAGGCCCTCCTTGGGATCGAGCTGGAGCCAGAAGACGATCGGAACGGGCAGGTTGCACACGTTGAGGGCGGCCTGGAGGTAGTAGGCGTCCATCTCGCCCGTCGCGACGAAGCGGTCAAGCACGACGCCGTTGTACTGGCGGTCTTTGGCGTCGGGTCCGAAGTGCGCCTTCACCGCCTGCTCCACCTCAAAGTACGGCTGCTTGCCCTCCTTGTACATGTCACCAGAGGAGAGGTGCAGGAGGTGGTAGCGCTCCGCGATGTTCTCCGCCTGCGTCGTCTTGCCAGAGCCGCGGCAGCCAAAGATGAGGACGACGAGAGGGTTTGAGTTGGACGGGACCGCCTTGCGTCCAAACTGCGGTGGCCGCCAGCCCGACAGACCGCCCGCGGTGGGGCCGGGGCGAGGCGGGGAGGCGGGCATCGCCGCACCTGCCGTTGGTGACGCCGCAGACGCAGCAGAAGGGCGGCTGCCGCTGAGCGAGGAGGCAACAGGGGAGCCGTGGCTCGACGACGCGGCCACCGCACCGGCTGGGCTGCCGCTGCTGGGCAGGGCGTGGCCGACAGCCGGTCGCCCGCCCACCGCACTCGGCGGCCCACGGGGCAGCGGCGGCGGTGGCGGTGAGGAGGGGTGCGGCCCGACCAGCCCTCGTGCCAGACCCGGGTACGGCGCCGCGGTGGTGGCGGCCGTGTTGGGCGAGTAGGGTGAGGGACCGGAGCTGCCACCGGAGATGCCGCGCAGTGCCGCACGCGCCATCGGCGCAGACGTGATGCGCGGCGGGATCGCGACAGGAGTGTCGCTCGCCGGCGACGGCGTGACGCGGGTGGCGGCAACTGCGGGGGCGGCGACGGCCTCGTTGTTGGCGGCAGCACCGGCGGTGGCACTTCGCTGCTGCTGCTGCTGGTAGATTTCTGAACGGGGGGCGGGCAGTCCAGGGGACGACGGCCCACGCGGCAACTGCGGCGATGACGGCTGTTTCTCTGCCGCACTGTTCGCGCTGCCAGCGGGCGGAGCACTTCCTGTCAGACTTGTGCTGTTTGACGACGCACCACCGCCGGTACCGGGGGCCGGGGAACCGCTGGCGGCGGCGGCAGCAGCTGCTGCCAGCGCTGCCTGACGCTCCTGCGCACTGCGCGGCACTGCAGGAGCGATCTTCGATGGAAAACTCTGTTGCTGTTGCTGCTGCTGCTGCTGGCGTGGCTGCGGCGGTACAATCTGCGATGGCGAGTGCGGCTGTGGCACGGGGCCGCCCGGCATGCTCGGTGAGTGCGGCCCGTACGGCGGAGAGAACGGCGCTGCGGCCAGAGACAGACCCACGCGGTCCTGCGAGCGGGAGAGAGACGACGGGGACAGCTGCGAAGGCATTGCCGGCTGCTGTGGCTGCTGTTGTTGCGGCAGTGGTGGCTGCGAGGCGGTGTAGCGGTTGGTGGGGCTCTGCTGCGGAATGCCGATGGGCGAGCCGGACGGGCTCGTCGAAGGCTGCCGCCGCACGGACGACGACGTCGCCGACCAGCCGAGGATCGGCGGCTGGTCCACCTCCTGCTTCTCCAGCAGCGCATCGGGTGAGCCGGCGCTAGAGAGACTCGCGTGCGAGTTGGCGCGGCCGCCGGGGCCGGGGCCAAGAGAGCCGCTCAGGCCACCACTGCCCCCCATCATGCCCGACGGACCGTTTGGGTTTACAGGGCGAGAAGGGAAGGTGCCGCTGCCAGGCATCGACGACGGTTGCTGCTGCTGCTGTTGCGGCTGCAGGGACATCTGCGACTGCTGCTGGTGCGGTGGACGCCACATGGAAGGTTGGCCGAGGGTGCCGGAGTTGGGGCTAGCAGGGCTTATGGAACCCGCGCTGTGCACCCCAGCAGCACCAGCCACCACGCTCGTGGACCCTTCCTGGGCATCTGGCGGCGCGACAGTCGCCTTCGTGGTGCGCTTGAAGCCAGAGACCAGTGGAATGTCGTCGTCGCCGCCGACGGCGCTGGCGAGGCTACTCAGCTGTGGTGCGAACTGCGGGGCGGACTGGTACACGGGTGGCACGTAGTTGTCCAGCGGAACGTTGTGCGCAAAGGACGGGATGAAGGGCTTCGCATTGGGATCGAAGGAGGGGGCGTTGGGGTTGAGACTCATGGTGGGCAAACACGCACGAACAACGAATAGGACACGCAAGAAAGATTGTAACGTGTAAGTTGATATGAGAAAAAAATTCAACACACACTCACACAACCAAGGATAGCGAAGCTGTTGTAAGCACTGCTCTTTTGCTTGCGCAATGCACTTGCCGCAACTCACAAAATATTCAGACACACACACACACACAGGAAATGCAAGTTGGTGTGTCGCGCGGAAAAATTTATGAATGGCAAGAAGGTGCTCCGCGTCAAAAAGCAGTGCTACGCAAAACCTGGCAAGTAGAACAGAGTTTTAAGAATCAGGAGCAGTTTGCTTTCTGAGCTGGGTGGCAAAACAGTGCCGCAAAAAGATACGTATATTTGCTTCCGTATGCGGCAATGGACACGTTCTGGCTGCACCACTTAATTAATATTTGCAACAAAGCTTCCTCCGCACTGTACAGGTGTGTCGCTACAATTGTAGAGCGTGAATAGGAGGAGCACTTGACTATATTAAAAAGTTGATTGTGATGCGCAAAGAAAAAAAGGAGACAATTTAGAGCAGATGTGCTTTACGTAAAACCTGGATATTAAAGAGCGCCGATTACGAATGTTGACAAAACAAAGAGAAACGTAAAAAAAAAAGATAGGGCTGCAATTTTTTTTTTTTGAATCGCCCGGATATTTTTGACGCTGGGTACACGCACGGAGTGATCGTGAAAAACACACACAAAAAAGAATAGTGCGTTTATTCTGCAACTTCACATCAGAAGAAAAGAAAGGAAGAGCAGCCTTCTCTCCTCTTCTCCCTTGCTGTAAATTGAGGCGTCACTCTCTTCTGCACGATTTCGGTCTTGTGTGTGGTCAGAGCCTTTGATCTGCGACACCGCGCTCACGAGAAAAACGCACGCAGACAAATGCGCTAACAAAAGGACGAAGGTAGAAAACTCCCTTATTTGTCCCCTGCCGAAGCCAACGTACTCGCACGGTCTTAAAGCAGTGAAGTCAATACAAAGAAGAGAGAAGTGTATAAGAGTAACACGGTTGCCAGGCAAAATATGAAATCAGCCGGAAAAAGGATCCACTACTACTACTACTACTCTTTATGTACGAGTGAGAATGAGCGGTGTTGTGTGAGAATGTGTTCGATGTTTGTGAAGTGTTGAAAGACCAGCAAAAACAGAAGGTGCAAAAAAAAAAAACAATAAAAAGGTCACTGGAAGCTGAAATAGTGAACGCGCGTGAAATTCACCGCAAGAACTGCTTGCACCCATACTCCGCGCTATCCTGGTTTTAGAGACAAAAACCTTTATGTTGAATAGTGACAACGACGACAAAATATCAACGTTGCGAAAACTTGTCTTATCAGTAACTATTTGTTAAACTTTTCATAATAGATCTGTAAAGGTTTGCTTCAGCGACAATTTGAAGATACAACAAGCTGCGTAAGGGAACCGTGTTGTTGTCGTTCGCCGTTTACTTCATCTAATAAAACACACCCCAACTCGTCTCCAGCCTCTCCTTCATCCTGCCTTCGCGACTGCCTTACTCTGGAATGATGTTTTTGAATTCATTTGCGAGGCCTTCCGTGTACGAATATTGCTTCGGTGTTTGCCAGTCGCACCCATAGTTCTCGACAAGGTAACGTTCCGGTGGCACCCAGAAACCCTCCGTGCCTAGGCTGCGCGCACAGAAAGGCAACCGCGTCAGCTCCTGATCAAACGGTTGATGCCGATAGCGGTACATCTGATGTGCACGCAGGCCCGCAGCCTCGTAAAAAGACGAAGCCCACAAAAATGCACCGTCAGCCTGCACTAGTGCGTCATCGCTCTGGGGCAGAGGGGGGTAGTAGAGGTTGAGATCGATGCGCGTGTTCGTCGGGGTGTGAAGCACGCGCAGCTCGAAGCCCTTCTCTACCGCACCACAAACATCAAACACCATGAGAGTTCCTGTGGAAGCTAGCGCACTCATGAGTCGGAACAGGCGATCCTGAGCGCGCTGCAGAGCACCCAAGGAGAAGAAGTGGTGTGCAGCTGTGTTGGCTACTGGCGAAGCTGATGTCGCAGCCGCTGTGTCGCGGCTCAGCTCGGCGTAGAAGATGCCAAGGTCGATGTCTTCGTCGTACGGAATAAAGCACCCGTTGCGTCGTGCGCCAAGTGCGGTACCACAAGCAAGAAAAAAAGGAATATCCTGGCCGTCAAGCACATCTTTCATTGAGAGGAGTGCTTTTTGAAACGCAAGTTGCTTTGCCACAGCGGCAGCGTCATCATTGAAAAATTGGCGGACATGTTTCTCAAACGCGTTGCTTGTCTTTTGAATGCCGTTGTTATCGATTGCCACCGCTTCCGTTGTCTTTGAGCAGTGCGAGGTTGCGCTTCTTCCGATAACAAGGCGAGTCGGCACTCGAATGGTTGGCTTCAGCTGAGACTTGGCCAGCGAAAGCTCACGGGACGCTGCAGAAGCGTTGTCGCGCGTACTGGCGGGGGTGCGGCGACATTGGTGGTCAAGGGTGTTCAGCAGCTTTGCGTAGAGCTCTTCTCGTACGTTATCATCGCTACATATCATATATGCAGCATAACACTCGTCAAACGTGATTGAATCGAGAAGTGGAGACGATGGCGACGCGTCAACGTTCTTGTCATCTGTTTCGACGCCAGTTCCCGAGTGCTCGTGCTCTGCAAAGCGCAGCAGCCATTCCGTCAATGCGTTTCGGCGCTCTTCTATAAGAGACAACGATGACGTCAGCGGTGAGGCAAGGGAAGAGGCGGATTTTTGCGCCTTTGCTACAGAGACAGGCTTGGAATTCGTCCTCACATCAAGTGAGGCATTTGAAACGTTTTGCACTGGAGTGGAAGACTTCCTGGTTGCGTTTGAGTGTGTCATGGCGACGCCAGCGGGTGCCGTAGCTTTCGCGGCATCACAAACCACACAAGGACTCGTGTGCAGGTGCGGGCGACACCCTTGCTGCACCGCAACGCACAAGCGTAAGATGGTGCGTTGCATCGTGTTGCTTTAGCTGCAAAAAAAAGGGTCTTACAGTTTTGATAGAAAATCATCGCCAAGAGCAAGGCGAAGGAGAGCAAAAGGAAGAAAGGTTACACACTCACTTCAAAGGACCTTCAGTTTTGTTCTAACTCATCATACATTAAAAAAAAGGTGCGTCTTTACAAAGTGACTGCTAAATTGGTGTGCAATTAAGCAAGAAACCTTTGATCCTTTCTTTTTTTAACAGTCGAACAATTCTTTTTTTTTTATAGGTACAGAGGCGATTGAGGTGTGAGAGTTTAAGATGCAGGATAAAGAATCCATGCATAGAGAAGGACTCTCTTGATTCGTCATTAGAAGAAACCGCAATCATCGGAAGACTTTTTTTTTTGCTCCAAATGCAGATAGTATGTTGTTTTCTTATTAATAATTCTATATTGAGAAAGAAGAAAATATCAACATATTCCTCAAATCGGCTGTTACACACTTCCAAAGAGAAACAAGATAAAATCGCTAGCACATGCAGCAGCAATACATCAACGATGCCAACAACTACAAAAAAGGATATACTGGAAGAGCTTGTTCAGCAGCGGGTGTACAAATGCACCCTCACAAGCGCAACCAATTGGCTTTCCACCACAACACACCCACACAAACAAACACACACAGAAAAGTCTCGCTGTTTTGCTCGACTGCCCTTTACCGGAATTTAAATCGCCCCCAGCTCCGCTGAGACAGTCGCCCCGACATTCAGGGCACGGTCTAACTGCGTCTGCGCCGCTGCCGCAATCAGCTTGCGTGTCCGCAGGTCTTGCCGATACAGCTGCTCAAGCAGCGGGGCGTGCAACAACCATTCCTCTCCCTTCAGCGACCGCAGGGGGTCGTCTTGACGGAAGGAGAGAAACATACGCGGTGGCAGCCCCGCCGCGTGCGCCACCTCCGCCTGCAGCCGCCGCACCACCCACTGCCCAGTACGACTCGTCTGATCGCCCAGCGGCACTAAATAGCCGATCTCGCCGGTGTTCGTGACGTACAACCCCACGCTGCTGCGCGCCTCGCCGTCGCCGCTGCGGAGACGAATCAGCTTCGCCATTGCGCCGCCCGCCAGCCGGTACTCCCCGCTCACGCTCAGTAGCGCCTCCAACACCTTTGGCGCCTTCCCGGGCTCCTCGTGCACGCGCGGCTTGTAACGCATGCAGATCAGATTCCGCTGGTCGTCGGCCACCACCAAACCAAAGCGGGCGTCGTGGTAGAGCATGTCGTTGACGACGACGGAGGTGGTGCTTGTGTCTCGGGCCAGAATCGTAATGGTGTGGTTCTCCGCACTGTACCGAGCAAAGAGGACGGAGTGGAAGAGGTCGCCAATGACAAGGTAGCCGCGGAAGGCGGAGAGGTGCGTCACGTAGGCGCCGGCGTAGAGGATGGCCATCGTCTCCATCTTCGCCTTGTCAGCGTCGTAGCGGTACACCCGCACTGTCCCACCCACCGCAACGGCCACGCAGTCGTCATCGACGCTGGTGATAGCCGTCACGGGTCCTTTCATCGTCTCCTCGTGCACGGTGCGCAGCTGCTGCGCGCGGCCCTCGAGGTGCGCCGTCGCGAAGAGGAGAAGGCGGCCGCGGCTGGTGACGTCTTCGCCGAGCGGGTAGGCGGTGGCCAGCGCGCAGACAGGGGCGGTGGTGGCCGTGCCCGGGGCGTCCATCGTGGTGTCGCGCGTCACGCGCAGCAGCGTCGCCGCAAGCACCTTCTCGTTTTCATCTAGCACGAGTCGGCCCGTGCACTGCCAGTCCGGCGTCGAGAAGAACTGCACCTCGTAGCGCTCATTCATCGGGACGGGGGCGCCGCTGGTGACGGAGAGCGGCGGCAGGGAGACCGGCTGCACCACGTGTGAGACGCGGTTGCCCTCCTCATCCTCCGTCATGCGCAGCTGCACATCAAACGGGGCCTTCTTCGGGGCGAAGGGCTGCGGCCGCGACGCCACCACAAAGCAGCCGTGTGCTGCCGCAGAGTAGGTGACGTGGTGCGGCGTGCAACCGAGCCGCACCCGCTCCAGCCACCACCCCTCGTTGCTGATCAGCTCGCCAAAGGGTTGCATGGTGGCGAAGTGCACGAAGCCCTCGGCGCAGTAGACAAAGCCGCCCTGGACGTGGCGAGAGTGGAAAGGCGCAAAGCCGCGCACCGCCTGCATATTGTGGTGGCGCGACGGCACCAGCTGATTCGTGGCGGGGTGGTAGACAAGAAAAACGGGGGTCTGCCCGCACACGTAAAAGCCCTTGTGGCGCTGCTGCAGGCGTTGGAAGGCAATGAGGCGCTCGCTGCAGTGCCGCATCTGCTGCGTCACGCTGGCCATGTGTGCCCGCTCCTCCTGCAGGCGCCGCTTACGCGCCTCCACCGACTCGACGATGTCCGTCTCGGGCACGACGTCGAGGATATGGTAGACCTGCTTCACGCAACGGCGTGGACCGTAGCTGTCGGCGGGCACCACCCGATACGTCACGAGCTCGCCAGAGGACAGGATGAGGACGAAGGTCGCCTCCGTCGGCGCGGCTGACGTACTCGGACTTTCGTGCTGGTCAAAGACGGAGAGGTGGGTTACGGTGGGGAGCGGCTCCACGTTGAGCCGTCCGCGCAGCTTCACCGCCGGCGTCTCGACGCCTTCGATTGCGAACGGCGGGATGAGGCCGAAGTTGGGGAAGACGGCGCGCTCGACCGGCGTTGCGGCGACCCGTGAGGCCGCAGACGGGGAAGGAGAAGGCGGGAGCTCGTAGAGCACGAGGTTCATGTTCTTCTGCATCACCACCAGCGTCTCCGCCGCTGCCCACCACGCCATCGCCGTCACGTCACGCAGCAGCAGCGTCGCGGTGTGCGCAACACTCCGTGCCTCCTCCAGTGAGAGGGAGAGCAGCTGTCCATCCGTGAAGCGCACCAGCACACGGCGCCGCTCTGGAATGACAAACGCTGACAGGGCAAGGTTGGCTGCCGCTCCTGCGTCACCCTCCCTGTTGTTGTTGGCACCACCACCACCACCGTTGATGTTGCTTCGCAGCGCCGCCACGTGCTGGAAGTCGACACTGGCCAGCTTGCGTTTGCCATCCACCGACAGCAGCCGCACCTCCGTCTCCGTGATCTGCAGGAGGGCACCGAGCCAGTCAAGGTGGGCGGCGTAAACTGTGCGGGCCGCCACGTTGAGGGCCGCCCCGCGCACCTGCTGCACAGAGTCGCTGCGCACAGCAAAGAGAATGGAGAAGTTGGCGCCGGTGATGATGAGGTGGGGGTGCTGAGGTGTGGTGCCGCTGTGGGTGGCTGTTGCAGCAGCCGTTGCCGCAGCCCCCATGCCGTCCTCCTCGCGTGGCCGCTTCATCGTGTCCGGCGCCGCGGGCTCGAGGAAGAAGACGGAGATGGCGTTGAGCTCCTCCTGCCGCACCACACGACTGCGGATGGATCGCCGCAGCACCGACAACGTGCCCGCGGACCCGGTGCCGGAGCAGAGGACGATGTCCATCACCGCGCGACGTTGCGAGGCTGTCATGGCAGGCTCAGGCTCCAACTCGACGCTGCGGTAGAGATCGGCGAACGGCGAGGCGGCGACGGACGGGTCGAGGATGTCGGCAACGCCGTTTGCGCTCGCTGCCGCGTCGCCACCGACGGCTGCACCGCCTGGTCCCGCCGTGATGGCGGTGGTGGTGGTGTCGACAAGGTCCATGTCACGCACCGGCCCAATCCCAATGAAGCGCTGCAGCACCGTGCACGGGTCGCGCGGAGTGCAGGCGATGAGGCGGGAGTCGCCGTTCATGGCGCCAAAGAAGAACCGCGTCGCGTCCACCGCGGCGTAGGAGGCGCAGAAGCAGCCCGTCATCGCAATCTCAATCCCAATGGCGCCCACGGTGTAGCCGTGGCTGATGAGACGGACATCCACCACAGTCCCGTCGTCCTCGGTCACGAGCAGCACGCGTTGACTGCCGCTCAAGGCGTCGCCGCCACCGCCAGCACCATGGGGGGCGTGAGCAGAGGACGGTGGCGGTGGTGGCACCACCACGGCGGTGGCGTTGGCAAAGTTCAGGTTTACCTTTACCAGCTCCGTCGAGGTGGCCTGTGAGTCGTCGCGCCACTGCACGCCTTCGAAGGTGACGGCGGACGACTTGAGGTTGCGCACCTCGTCCTCGCCGTTCGTGTTGATGTAGGCGCCGTAACCGCTCTTGGTGCTGATGTGCACAATCATGTTGCGACTCACACACAGCACGGCGGAAGGGACATCTTGAAACGCCGGTAGCGGTGTGATGCCGGTGGCGTCGTACGGCAGACCGTCCACCTCGCTGAGGGACAACATGTGCGGTGCTGCCGAGTTTGCCAGTGTCACCTTGATCCACTCAATTGAGCACGTCAGCATGTTCGACTCGACCGTCTTGCTGCGCCACTCCAGCAGCTTCACACGACCCGCCCAGGTGGGAACCTTCTCGAAGAGGAACGCCAGCAGCGGCTCGCCGGCCGACTCCACAAACTGCATATCCCGTACATTGCGCAGCGCGGGCTTCACCTCCTGCAGGCGCCAGTGCGTGACTGTGCCAATGCGCAGCAGCAGCGACGAGTCAGCACTCGCCTCCGCAACGCGCCTTGTGGACACGGCGGCGCCAGGGACCGGCGCGGTGGCCTGCTTCCGACTCTCCACATTCAGCGGGTCCGGCTGCACGCTTTCTTCCTCTGCCTGCCCGTCGTCGCCGTCCAACAGCTGCGGGGCGGCACTGTTGTTCACGGCGTTTTCAGCCTTGTTGTCCTCGTCCTCGTCCTCGTCGTCGTCATCTCCCCAGGCGTTTAGTGCCACCGTGGACACCTTCGGTGGGGCGGCCACCGTTGGCTTACTCGCGACAGCTGCCGCGCCACCGCTCTCCTCGTTGTGCGCGGCCGCGGCCAGCGCCTCGATCCCTTCCCCCAGGCGCGAGTGCGCTGCTGCGCTGTCTGCTGCGGTGGTGCGTGTGACCGCCGCCGCGTCGCTCTCCGTTGCCGCCCCTGCCTGCATCGCCGCCAGCGCGGCCGGGTCCATCAACTCGAGCACTGGAAAGAAAAAGACGTCACTGCGCTTGGCGAGCACGGCAACATACGAGCCCGTCTGATCCACTCGGAGCAGGGCATCTAGGCGGCAGCGGTCCAAGATGAGTTGACGGTCGTCGAGTTGGACGAGTGCCACGGTGTCGAACTGCAGGGTAAGGGGGTTGAACTGCATGAACGAGACGTGGAAGTCATCGAGCAGCAGCACGAGAATGTCGGAGGTGGCGCGAAAGGGGCGGCAGGTGGCGGCGGCGAGCGGTGGCGCGTGGAGGGTGACCTCGGCCACTTGCCCGAGCTGATCCAGTGGGACGTGTGCGCTGCTGATTGGTGCAGACGCGTGCGACGACTTGACGCGGTAGAGCGTGAGGTGATTCTGACGCACCACCACTACCTCCTTTGCACGCTGCGCAGTGAGAGAGTCTGGCAAGAAGTAGCCAGAGACCGTGTGCGTCACTACCGAGGACGGCAGTGACGGTGCCACCGCCGTGTGCAGCATCTTGTATGTTGCTGTGTGTGATTGTATGTGTGTGTGAGCACTGACAAAAATTGTCTAACCTTTTCTGCAAATTACTTGCAAGCGTTACTATTAATTTTGCTTAATTTGAAAACGCGCACCACTTTGAACAACAAAACCAAAGATTAGCAGAAATCTACTCAACAGCGTACCTTTAACTTCTTCGGAGGTGGGAAAAAAGCGATACGGAGCAAAATAGCGCACAAATAATAATTAGAAGAAAAAAATAGAAGAGAAAACAGAGGAACGGAAGATTAAGCATGGTCGCATTCAGTTGCGGTCTATAGTAAAGCAGAGAAGATGCCTGGGATGCCGCTTCGACAGTCAATTTTTCATTAGCGTCGCTTGCACACTCACAAACAATTTTTCTAGTAACGGTAGGTGCGAGCGCGTAACCTTTAGCAAATCTGCTCATCTCATTTCATATATATAT
>MDUD01003654.1:0-14623 GCA_002216565.1 Crithidia mellificae | reverse complement strand
AAAAAAAAAAAAAGAGAGATCACAAACTATGTCGAAAGAGGCAAAAGGTAAATGATGACAGAAAAATGAAAAGGAATAATATGAATGATGAAAAGACAGTAAAAAGGGGGAAAAAAGAAACATAACAAAACCAAATTGGGAAAAAGGTAAAAAAGATTGGTATTTTTTTTCAATTTGAGAAGGCGTGTGTGTGTGTGAACAAAGAAATATATATGTAGAAGTGAACAAAGGAAGAAAGAACGGTATGAATAGAAGTACGAATATGATAGCTCAAGCAACACAAATAGGTGAATAATCGGCAAGAAGAAGAATAACAAACACGAGTAGAAAAAAAAAGAAGGGGGAAAAAAGGACACGCAAACAACGAAGAGAATAAAAAGAGCACAAGATTTTTCTCTTATAAAGAGCACGGGGAACAGTAAACGAGATGGAAGGAATAACGTAAAACAACAGGGAAAATGGGAATAAAAAGAAACGACGAAAAGTGAAAGGACTGTCCTATCAGACCGTGAGAAACGAAGATAATGATGATGAACATATATATAAACTGGATGTGTAGTAAAAGTGAACAAATGCAATCACACACACACAAGGGAACAAAAGTCAGAAACAAAAGAGAAGAGTAAAACAAGAAAAGTTTTTCCCGATATAAACTTACAGCCAACGCCGCTTTGGGCCCTAGTAAGCACATGCGCACAAGCACAAAAATACATACAAGCACGAACAGACAAGAGCAGTGAAACCAAAGTAGAAGAGTGGACGCAAAACAGCCTCCGGTATCTGCGAGGAGAAAAATGCGAATGAGAAATTGGGGTGGTTGTTCACGAAACGCAACAACATAGGAGGAAAAAAAAAGAACATAAGAAGGAACAGGCAACAGAAAGAGAGAGAAAACGGACAATGAAAGAGACAAACAAAGAAAAAAAGAATAAAGGGCGTGTACGTGACACTTCGAAACAAGCTCTTTGTTGTTGTTGCCGTTGTTGTCGCTGCTGTTCTTTGCGAGAGCGTGCGTGTACGTGTCTTTGTGTGCATGTCTGATTTAGTCTCGGTCTTTGTGTGTGCGTCAGCGCATGTTAATATAAGAGGACGTGTGTTTCCTATTTTTTTCTTTATTGCGCGAGCACTTTACTTTACCGGCCCGTAGTTGTTCTGCTGCTGGGTCGGGGACGTGCTGGAGATGATGTTCAGGGGGTTCGTGGAGTAGCCCACCTTCAGCCGCTTGCCGTGAAACTCGTACCCGTTCATCATGTCCACCGCCTGCTTCGCGCTTTCGGGGTGGCGGAAGTACACGAAACCGTACCCGCGCGGCATGCTCGTTTGGCGGTCGAAAATGATGCGTGCGCCGTCGAGGGGGCCAAAGCGGGAGAAGAGCGTGTGAATGTCAGCGCTGGTGACATCCTGAGCAAGGTAGTTGACGATGAGCTGCTTGCGGTAGCGCTCGTCGTTCGACGGGATCGGCACCATCTGCGTCCGGCTGTGGCGGCTCGCGCTCCCGTTCGGCGAGATCTGGTTCATCGACCCCTGGAAGTTGTTGTCGTAGATTGTCTGCGCCTGCGCCTGCGCCTGGGCCTGCTGGTTGACGTAGTTCTGGTTCGACTGCGAGGAGATGTTCATAGGAACAAACTGGGTGTTCTGCGTCTGGTAGACATTCTGCTGCTGGGGGTGCTGCACGATGAAGGACTGCTGCGGCGGGTAGGAGGAGATCGCAGAGAACTGCTGTTGAGACTGGTTGGATGGGAACTGCATCATTTGCTGGGAGGAGTTTGAGTTTTGGACGTACATGTAGGGCTTTACAAAAGTACGTTAAACGGGAAAAAGGGTGTTGAAGAACAAGTCACAGAGAAAGATGTGCAGTGTGTGCTACAGCTTTCAATGAACTAATTTACGTTTACTTCGTTGTTTTGTGTTGGACAACTTTGTTCCCTTTTAATTTTGCTTTTTTCGCTTCTCTCGGATGCAATAAAGCCGTGAGGCTGTAAGGCGAGAAAAGAAAGAAATGGGAAAAGAATACGGAAACTATCAGAAGCAAAAACGATTAACGATAGTTGCCTAACAAAGGTTCGATGGTGTCTACGATGAAGAAAAAGAGAGAGCGGGGAAAAAAATATGGTCCAGGAATAGACAATGCTTTTTTTTTTCTATTTCAACTACAAGCAGGCTAACGTCAAGCAAGAAAAGAAAGGCTTATCGTGACTGTTAGTTTGAGTGAAGTGTTGTTGTTTTTTGTCGGTTTGTATAGAAGGCGAATGAACTAAGAAAAGGAGAAAAACAAAAGGGGAAACAAAAATTGATAGAGGGACAAGACAAGAGCTAAGGTCTCTTTATGTTTACACGCAGGTGATATACGTTGAAAAGAGCGAACATTCCATTGCGTGGTGTGTGTGGTGTGCATGCAGATGTGCGCATGCGTAAGGTAGTACGGAAAAAGACAATTAGATTAGAGAAAGAAAGACAGTTCGAATGGAGTAAAAAGGTAGCTAAAAATGGAGAGAAAAACATGATGACACAAGTTTGAGTTCCGAGTATCTCAATCATTATCTTTCTCTTCGATTCTGTTAATGTTTTGGCTTTGCGGCAAAGTGAATCAAGTCAATCACGTCACTTTTGCCATTCAGTTTTGAGAAGCAACTGCGAGACACTTTGAAGTGAAAGGCACAGAAGAATGCTTTGCATAAAAGGAGATGCAAAATTTAATTTGCTCTCGTGGTTTTTTTTATCCTAAAGTGGTTGAACTTTGCAACACAGAGCATGTGCCTTCTTTGTCAGAAGCGTTTGTGACTTCACTATTGCAGAGAAAAACATATATAATTCTATATATGAAAAGCAAAAAGGATTAGGCAGAAGTGTTGATAGCAGAGAAAAAAGGAGCAGAATGAAAAAAAAAATACGAGAGTCAAAGGAAGTAGCGGAATGAGAATAGCAGAGTAGAAAGTACAATAAAAAAAACTTTTGTGATCTCTGGATAAGCCTTTTTTCTCTTTGGAAGGACTGACTGAGAAAGATTATTGCACGTTCACGCAATTTACCGGTGCTGCACTGCCCGTAATACGTAGGAGCGCTCTGTAGGTGTCAGAAAGTGATCCATCAGCTGCGTCAGGTGGTATTGCGAGACGGCGCAGTTGTAGTCCAGCACCTGWAGCACCAGCAGCTCGTCTGCGACAGTTGTTCGCARAATGGCACGGCGAGCWGCGCTGGGATGGGGCAGCAGGTTTGTGAGGTATTTGATAGAAACGGTGTAATCGAGGTGCCACTTGAACGCCAACGTGTACACGGTGAACAGCACTTGAGCCACGTCTCCCTTTACCAGCTGAAACGGCGGCGACGACTCCAACGGCTTCCACAGTGACATGTTACCCAGGCGCTGACGAACGTAATGATGGAGTTGCAGACGATCGATGAGACAGAAGGCAATGAGCCACGACAGCACGTCAAAGTGCTCGTTGCACAGGTAGAGGTGCTGAATGAGGGCAGTTGAAGTCGAGCTGGACGCAAACCCGGTATTCCACAACAGCCCCCGGGACTCTGCAACATCGAAGCTGCCTCGCGGTGCACCAGGCAGTGGTGCAGCGTCGCGAACAAACGGCTCGCAGCCGGGTTGAGAAAAGTGCACATAGCTCTGAAAAAGCCGCTGCCACAGATTGGAAAAAGCCTCGGCGGCCAGCTCACCTGTTGACTTTGGGATCGGTTTTGAAATAGCGTCACCGCTTCCCGCCTTCGCGTTTTTTTGTTGGTTGTGAATGAGCAGCGGCATCCCTTTGCTTCTTTTTAGAGCAGCAGAAGAGAAAAAAAAGTCTTAAAATTTACAGAATGCCGTTCGGGCGTAACAAGGCGCTTGTGCTTTCTCTTATGTGATGAGTCTTTTTTTTGTATGTATTAAGAAATATGGTCTGTGGAAAGTCTTTGATTTTCGCAAGTATTGAACAACAAGAGAGGGCAAAACAGCAGAAAAGGTTTATGAAGTAAAGAAATGAGCAAAGAAAAGGCAAAGTGTACCTCATTGAAATGCTTGCTCAGAAAGCCCTTAATGACTCGTACTTTTCTCATTCATAATTCCCACAAACGAAATGCACAGAAAGAGCGAGCTTCGTCACAGCTAATCTCAGTGTAGTGGTTTCACAGAAAAGAGCCGCTTTTTTTTTCCGTATGTGTCTGCCATCAGACTCATGTCAGTAATGAGCAATCTAGTTCTCTAGCGCATTCGCAATTGCACAAAACTCAGTTTCAGTTGTTTTCCTCAACATTCGTCAAAACTGTTTTTTTTTTATTCTTTAGCAGCGAGCGCAAGTGTACTCGCTCAGAAGTTCAAGAAGGAGTGGTCGCCGCAACACACACACACACACACACACTGAGGCTCGTGTACATTGGAAATGGCAAGGCGTGCGGCACGCACCAAAGACCAAAATTTTTGAAAGAATCGCCATAAGACACGCTCCAAATAGACTCATGGCACTGAAATACATGGAAAGCCAAGAACATAAGAAAACAAAAATAAGTATATTGGACATGGAAAATAATAGTAAAAGCAGAAAAAAAAATCAATCAATAGCCTAGTTAGTATACAAAAAGTGAGCACAAACAGTTACAAATAGAGCGGAAAAGAAAAGAATTGCCTAGGCACTTTTTGAAGCTTTCTTTTGGCCACCCTTGCCTGCTGCCATCTGCAGCTCTTTCATTCGCATCTCTAAGGTGGCCAGCTTCTCCGCCTCAAACTTCGCGTCGTTCATCTCCCGTGCGCGGTCCTTCTCGGTACTTTCCAGATCCCGCAGCAGCGGCCCCAGCTGCGCCTTCTCCGCATCCTCGAGCTGTCGAATTTGCTTGCGTAGCTTCTCCGTGTCGCGCTGGAAACGGTCCGTCCGCTCCTTCTCTTGCTGGATGCGTGTCTCCATGTTCGTGCGCTTCGCCTTCAGCTCCGTAATGCTAGCGTTCACGCGGTTCTCCGTCTGCCGGAGTGCGTCCTCGGCGGCATCGGTGGCGGCTCGCGTCTTGTCGTGCACCTTCTCCAGCTCCGCAATCTCGCGTCGCAGCTTCTCGGACACCACTCGGGCCTCCTCGCCACGTCGCATGAGTTCCTCGCTGCGATCACGCACCATGCGCTTCTCCAGCTCGATGTCCTCCTCCGCGCGATCGAGCTCCTTCTCCTTTGGCGCCAACACATCGATGTCGCCCTGCAGCTTTGGCACGAGCAGCGTTTTGTTCACCGCCTTGTTGCGCTCCAACGCCCGCTCAATAGCCATGACACACACGTACGAGAAGTCGTTGTACGCCACGTCCATCTTTTCCACCGTCTTGTTCGTACGCAGGGCGTCGCTGATGGCGTCTCCGGTGGCTTCGAGCATCATGTTGCGGCGCAGGTTGAGGTGCCGCAGCGTGGCATTCTTCTGGATCGCCCGCGCAATCTCAAGACCGCCATCGTGCCCGATCTTGTTAGACGCCACGTTGCACGACTGCAGGCTCTTGTTCACGCCCAGGCCTTTTGCCAGCTCCACCGCCCCCGCGTCCTTGATGCGGTTGTTGCTCACGTCGAGGTGCTGCAGCGTGTGGTTGACGGCGAGGGCGTGGCCGAGAGCCGCGGCCCCGCTCTGGTCCACATTGCACTTGGACAGCGACAGCGTTGTCAGGCTGCGATTCTCTTGCAACCCGCCGCTGATCGCCTTCACCCCGCCATCCAGCACGTTGTCCGCCAGCCGCAGCACCGTCAGCGCGGCAGAGGCGGCGAGCAGCCGGCCCACCGCATCTGCGCTGCGCACGCCGAGGCCGTTGTCTTCGAGGTCGAGGCAGGTGACCACGTCGTGGCCGTTGCGAACGGCTTCCACCAACGCATCGAGGAAGACCGCCCCGCCGCGGTCGTCGAGGTGGTTGCGCGGCAGCTCCCAGTGCGTCACTCGTGACTCCTCCAGCACGGCGGCGAGCAGGCGGGCGCCATCCGCGCCAAGGCTGTTGCTGGATAAATTAAGCCGCGTGAGGGCGTGGTTCTGACGGAGTGCGTTGGCGATAAAAGTCACACCCGCAGCCCCGAGGCCGTTGCTGCTGACGTTGAGCCGCGAGAGCACTTCATTGCTTCGCAGCACCACCCCCAGCGCCTCTGCGCCTGGTGTGCCGATGTGGTTGCCATTCACGCCAGCGCGTGCGCCGATGTCGAGCGAAACCACTGTGTTGTTTTCCAGCAACGCCCTCGCAATCAGCACACCGCCGACGTGGCCGATGTCGTTGGAGGCAACATCGATGTGCACGAGAGTGCGGTTCTTTTTGATGAGCTGCGCGATGAAGCGCGCCCCCTCGTCGCGCAGACGGTTGCCGGAAAGGTCCAGCACACTGTAACGGCGATTAGTCGAAAGGATCGCCGCCAGCGCCTCCGCCGAGCTAACGCCGAAGCCGTTCTCCGGCAAGCAAAAGAAATTTCCCTTGCACTTGGCGCTGACCAGCTCCATGAAGCGCACCTCGCGCTGCCACGAAGGCGGCAGATCTTGGTCGAGGCAACGCGCTTCGTACAGCAGTCGGAGATCCTCGGCGGTGATGCTGACTTCGTTCTGGCGAGTCTCGTTCAGCGCGCCGCACTCGCGCAGGCGATCGAAGGCGACAAAGTTGGCCGCGTACGGGATGCCGTCCGGCAGCAAGCGAGGCAGGCTGGTGACGGCGGCATGACGGTCCTGCAGAAAGGCACGGCCTTTTGTGCATTTGAAGTTATACAGCTGCGCCTCGTAGTCGCTCAACGCGGCACGCGGGAGAGTTGTTTCGAAAGCTTGCGAGGCGGCGTGTGGTAGGGGGGCAGCGGCCTCCTCTGCTACTGGAAATGGCCCCGCTGTAGAGGTGGAAGCACTTCGCGCTTGATTCATCTCTTGCTCAGAGAAATTTCTAGTGCTGCGTAGGTTTTGACCGAATTGAGAGGAAGATAAATTTTTCTGCGCCAGAATAGGGGATAAGAAGTTCCCCCTGAGCCAACAACGTGCTATCCGTCTGCGGGTGCCCCAAACCTTTGGAAAAGAAAGAAAAAAAAGAAAAATTTGCAAAGCTCAACAACTGTAAGAATGTGCTTTGTGAAGCGCAGCCGCAGCACAAGGGTTTTTTTTTTGACAACAAGAGCAAAAACAATACAAGTACACTTCTGATAAATAAATAAAAGAAATTTTGAAGGAAATAGCGAATAGAATTTAACAAGTACAAGGTATTTGAAAGAAAAGCCGATTTTTTTTCATTTTTATCGACTTGATAGCTCTTAAGTTTAAAGTAAATGTCTGCAAAACGTCGCATTGCACAGTTGTTCTTTGAACCTTGTATTGGAACCTATCATGCAGTATCACCTTTTCGCTGATAAGTGTTAAAGCATGAAAACATCAAAGCTGCACCAAGTAAAGGTTTTTCTATTTATTTTGTTTTTCAACGCTGGGGTATTGTTTGTGAGTTTGTCAGCAAAAAGGGTGATAATACAGGGGGTGAAAAGTGCATCTAGGCAAAAAATCACATGCAGCCCTCGAAAGAAAAAAAGCAAATTTTGACTCGTTACCTCAAGAGGCACAAGACACACCTCTGTTATTTCATTCGCTTGAGTGACGAGGGCCGCGCACAATTATCAACGTGTGCGAACAAAAGCCCGTTTTTTAGCATTAACTTTAATCATTATAAAACGGCAGCATGACCATTTCGGC
Source organism: Crithidia mellificae (assembly GCA_002216565.1). Taxonomy (NCBI): domain Eukaryota; phylum Euglenozoa; class Kinetoplastea; order Trypanosomatida; family Trypanosomatidae; genus Crithidia; species Crithidia mellificae. Next base: position 6,977 of record MDUD01003654.1, on the reverse strand, counting down.
AACGTTGCACTGGAAAAAAAAAGTCGTGCACAAAAAATAGAGTAAGTAGAAAAGCAGAACACGACTTAGTTGGTTCTACAGCGTTGTGCCAGGACAGTTTTGTTGAAGAGTGAGAGTCTAAAAGTGTATTTTTGGCGCGCGTGCCATTTTTCTCTCTTTGGTTTTATTGCGCTCTCAATTTTCACAAACTTCCCTGAAAACACTACTGAGGGCGTGTGCAGGCGTGCTCCGACGTCGGCAGGCAGCGGCGGGTGCTCCGGAGGACCATGTCGTAAAAGAAGTCGGCCTTGGTGTTTTTCGCCATGACAGTGTTGCCAGACACAGCCCCGTCCGGCAGCCGCTTAGTCCGTCCCTCGCTAGGGTGGTTTGCGGTCACCTCCACCTCCAGCGCCACCGCCTCTACCTCCGCAAGAGACTTGTCGATCGCGTACGCCGCCGTCAACACGTCCCACGCGTAGTACCCGTCGCCCGGCCGCATCAGCTCAACGTGAGTGCAGCTTGCCCACGTGGCGCCGACGAACTGCGACAGCAGGTACTCGTTCTGCGCGCCAAAGCGCTGCACCACGGAGGAGGTCACGGGCACCGAGTTGGTGGAGTCGAGCGAGAAGACGACCGTCTTAAGGTGCGGGCACGTGAGCACCGTCTTGGCCGCAGCCGGGTCCCAGTAGATGTTCCACTCCGCACTGCCGTCAGTGCGCCCGTCCACGAAGACATTGCCCTTGACGTCGATCGCACCGCCCATGACGATGCACTCCTCAACGTTCTTGCAGAACGCCTCGCCGTACTTCTCCACGCACCACGCCACGCACGACAGTGGCCCGGTGACACAGATCGTCACCTTCTCCGGCGACTCCATGACCAGCTTTGCCATCAACTCCTCCCCAACGAGGGCGTTGTTCTCGGCCCGCACGGCGTCCCAGATGGCCTGGTGCTTTGGGATGTTCACGCACGGCAGGTCCTCCATGTTCTTCGCGTTCCACCGCCACTCCGACGGGAAGGGATTGACGCCTTTGAAAGACGTTTTGCCAATCGGGAAGAGCGGCGTGCCTTCCTGCGCGTGCATCAGCGCCATCACCTTACCCGACACGTTGAAGCCTTGCTCCACGTAGCAGTCGGCGTCGGTCACTACACATCCAATCACATTCACCGTCTCTGGGTTGCCCAACAGAAGTGCCAAGGCGACCAGATCGTCGTGACCGCCGTCGTGGTCCAAAATCACTGGCTTAGGTCCCATTATCGCTGTCTATAGTTTAGTTGCTTTTTAGTATATGGGTTTCGCGTAGTGCTTTTGGGAAGCAATTTATCTTGTTCTTTTATTGTTTTGGTTTTCCGAATGGTAAAACTAGATGCAGTTTGATTTTGTTTTGCTGATCAAAACTCGGTTGCCGAATTAGAATACTCAACAGAATGAAATGAAGCAAAAAAGATGTTGTTTAGAAAAAAAAAAGGCGGGAAGGAAAATCAGAACAAAAAGGAGTTCATTGTGAAGGATTCTTCTTGTGGAGAAAGCGACATGTGAAACGTCCCGAAGTAGTCGCGTCTAGAGATTCTGTGTGATTTACAACGCGCTTAGAGGTGCTGAAAAAGGAGCGGGATGAGTGCGATAATTTCTCTTGTCACAAACAGTGGCGACCGCGCACGCATATTCCAGGACTCTCAATGCATTACTTGAAGAAGATTTTTGGAAACATTTTTGGTTGCTGAGTCCTGATCAGGTCAGCGATGAATGTGAAAAAAAAAAATCTACAGTCGGTCCAAAAAGGTAACGCTATCCATTCGCTGTTGCTGCAAAAAAAAAGACCCAAGATCTCCATTTTTGTTCGTCGTACTGGCGTTCCTCTATTTCCTTGCTGAGTGCTAAGCGATGGTGCGATACGGTAGGAACTCCACCTCCAGCGAGGGTGGCACGTACTCGCCTAGCAGGTCGTACGAGCGTTCGGGCGTCACTTCACGGCGGAACTCCGTCACGTACTCCGTCCAAAGGTGATAGCGGCCAATTTCGTACCAGAGAAGGCCGCTGAAGAGGCCGAGGCAGCCCACGTTCCGTTTTGCAGACCCACTCTTTACCATGAGCCGCGCCACACACCCGATGACGCCCATCCCAGCCGCAAAGAAGCCGCTTTGATGGCCCACCAAGCCGTTGTCCACCTTGTGCGCCTTCACGCTGCTGTAGTACACCGTGCAGATGGCAAACATCCCCATCCACCACTTCTCCTTATTCCGCACCTTCATCGTCAGACAGCTCACGAAGCTGGAGAAGAGGCACAGGGAAGCGAGGGGAAGGCCGCTCTTCGGCAGTACTGCCGCCGGCTGCGGCACCGCAACGGAACTCAGCAGAGGCGCGTAGGCACCAGAGAAGTGGTAGCCCCGCCGGCTGACACTGTGCTCCTCCTCATCGTCAAAGAGAAGCTTCCGCAACGCAAAGGAGCCGCTCATGCTGTGCCAATCGTAACAACTTATTACAAAGTCCGGTTTTTTTAAGGAGAAAGTTTGTGTAGCGTGTGCACGCGTGCTTGGTTGTCGTCAAAGCTAGTCAGTTCTTTTTGCAAATGTGTTTGTGTTGCGAAGGTAGGCAATTATTATTCGCCTTGCGCTTCCATGACGCTCACTAACGAGAGAGAAGCGCGAGAAGGAGCAACACTGACCCTGAGTACGTCAGTTTTTTGACGTTCTTTTGAACTTCGTTGCGTGTGAGCCTCTGTTGCATTTTAATGTAAAAGTGTTTAAACAATCAGTCAAACCCGCGTATGATAGAGTGAAATGCGGAAGTGCAAAAGGACACGCGACGTCAGCAAATGCAGAAGAAGAGGGATATTATAATGCGGCAGGTATAAAAAAGAGAAGCGAGCGAAGAGTTTGGAGTCAAGCAGTTGCACTAAAAACTTTTACTTCACAGATTGACGCTCGTGGGAAAAGCACGAATGCGAAGCCAAGTACGCATAACTTCATAAAAGTACACATCTTCACAACCACAGAGACATCGTGTGGGATGAGTCAGCAATCTGGCTACGAAAAAACGGTCCCGCAAAGACGTGCAGAAGGGCAAGTAGCGGCTCGTAAACTGAAGTCACAAACAACAGCACTTGACAATTGCACAACAGCAGATGATTAGCAGGTAATTGTCTGACACATAGCACCTAAAGAAAGTGGAAATCCCTCAGCTCCCAAGAACACAAAGGTTCACCTGTCATTCGATTTTATTCGACTGGAAGCGGCGATCGCAAAGTTGAAAACTAAACAAGAAAGAAGAAGAGGGAAAAAAGCCTGAGAGAACGACGACGACGATCGGCGCGGAAGCGCCTAGTAAAACACAATAGCCTCGGTAATCGCAACACAAAAAAAATTGTTCTCTCTGGTGTATTAAAATTAATTGTTGTGAAATTTCGTAATAATAGTAGTAGTAGTAATAGTAAAGAGTCAAAACTGGAAAATACTTGAAAGGAATGTAAAGAGATAAGGAGCTGATTCCACGTGCAGCCTCTGCTGCCGTAATGGAACCAAAGAAGACACACACACACACACACACACACACACGCACACACCAGTGAGCTTATTGCGATGTTTGTTCCTGCAGAAATGATGGCAGCAGCAGTTCAGAGCCCAACGAGCGGAAGGCAGCATCCATGCATTATGGTTGCTTCTCCTCACACTGATCGAAACGTGAACAAGAAGCTAATTTCGTTAAATGGTCATCTGCGCGAAGAAGCATACTGCCTAACGCCTCGCAACCATGAAAGAGACGTGCAAGCTGGACCCACACATCGCTCTGCACCAACAAAGACCTGTGTATGATCTAAAGGACTTTTTCACTTGAGGGTTTTTACCTCTCCTAATTTATTCCGCCAGACACACATACACGCACACACAGGCACACACATACCGCATTACAAGCCCTCCTCGAACGCCAGCGCGCTCTTCACTGTTTCGTAGGTCACCATCATAATTGCACCTGAAGGGGCTGTGTACATGACGCGTGGCAGCACACCTGAAAAGATGCCCCGCAGCCCGCGCCGCGCGACAATGCCACGCCAGGTGTGACGGAAGTCGCGTCCGTGGCCGAGCTGCAGGTGCGTCTTGACCGTGTCAAACGGGAAGGACACCACCGCAGCACACGCACCCGCGACGAAGCCGGCTGCCATGTAGTCCAGCGTCATCTCCTCCTCACGGTTGCGGGTAGCCTTTCCGCTCAGCGTGGTCAGAAACCCTTCGTAGGCCACCCAGTACGCGGCGAAGTGCGGCACGTTCATCACGATGGTCGTCGGCAGCGAGCGGAAGAGCGCTGGCACGCCCTCGCCACGCACGATGCGACGGGCGCAGTCGAGGGAGGAGGCGTAGCTGCGATGCTTGTCCATCTGCATCCGCTGCTTCACGACATCGAAGGGGGTCGACACCGTGTCGTGCGCAACGGTGGCCAAGCTGGCGGCCGCAACAATGCCGACGTTCGTTTCCGCACCAAAGAGGCGCTTGAAGGCCTCGTAGACACCGAAGTACGCCGCGTGGGCCGGCACGGCGGAGACAAGGGTCGGCACGCAGCCGCGGTAGAGGTGGGTGAGGCGCTCGTGGTGCCAGAGGTGACGCACCACGCCGCGAATACTACGACCACGGCCACCCTGCATGCGCGTCTTAATGGTGTCGCACGGGAACATCACAAAGTGCTCCGCAAAGCCCGCGGCACCGCCTGCCGCCAGCTCTTCGAAGGAGAACTGGAGGGACTCATTCTGCTCTTCTGATGAGGTGATGTGCGCCATGAATACAAAAAAAAAAACAGAGCGAAAGTATTGATGTGAAAACTACAAAGCTAAAAGCTGCTCAAAATTGTGACGACAAAAAGAGGAAAAGAAGGCACGAGCTAACGGAAAAAGAATTTGCAAGGTATAAGGATGCAGTTCCGCGGCAACAGAATTACGGCAGTGAAGACTAATAAAAGTTGTTGAAATTTGAAAACAAAATAGGATATGAGAAGAAAAGGAAAAATGCAAAGAAAATAATCACAGGAAAAAGAAGAATATTCAATGCAAGTCCGAAAAAAAAAAAGGTTAGTGTTCCGTTCGTTGAATGTTGTATTGTTTGATCGGCTTTTTTTAAGTTTCGCGTTAAACTTATGGTTCTTCCTTTAATGCTTTTGAAGAGAGCCGCAATAGAATAATTATAGAGTAGAGTAAAAGACGCGGGTGAGAAGGAGCACGTACCACTGATGAGTTGCTAGCGCTGAAGCCCACACAGTGTAGTGGGGAAGTGCAGGTGCTAAGTTGTGTATCGCCGAAACACTACAATGAGGTGTGGCACGTTTTACAAAAAAAAACGTAGAGGAAGAGTCAACGAGGAGAATAGAGGAGGAAGAGTAGAAGGCAAGGAAGGAAAAAAAGAATACGATTGATTAATTAGTGAGACAAGTCGTTCTCTGTGAAAGAGAGCATGCTGCTACGTCCATTTTTAACTTTGCCACGCAAGCAGGTACATGGACAAGAGCGTGACATTCGTCGCAGCAGCAGCAGCACACCTTCTCCACTTCCTCTGTCGAGCGGCAAAAAGCAGTGTTTTTTTTTTTTGGAAAAAACAAATGTGGCCCCGTTTGAAATCTATTCACGTTGCTCTCAAAATAGCTGAAACCCACATTTTAGAAAACTTCGTAAGTTTTTTTTTTAAGCAGAAAAGCGACATCGCAAGTCGCGATGACAACGTTATACAAACATACAAACCTTTTGCAATGACCGGGTTGCGTTTTTTTTTTACTGGAAAATGATCTTAAAAGGCGCGACAAGACCAATCCCACCTGGTTCATTGCAAAAAACGATTGGATGAAATTGTGTTTTCGCCTCTTTCTTTCAAGAAAGAAAAAAAAAGGACCAAAGTAAGCAGAACGAACAAACAAACGAAGAGCTGAGAACAAAAATGATACGCCAGAATTACTCCGCCGTTTCCACTCGTGCGTGATCGACGCCCATCTCCGCCAGCAGAGCCACGAGCTTGCGCGCTGGCAAGAATCCCGACACACGCGAGCCATCACGGGTGTTGGACGTCAGGTGAAGTCCCACGACGTGCTCGCCGAAGACGTCCACCACCGGTGCCCCGCTAGACCCCGTCGTGCTCACGGTGCCGCGCGCCACGCACCCCTCAAGCGAACTCTCTATGACGACACCCGGTGAGACAATGGCGGTGTGCGGCGGCTTGGGCGAGAGCCACACTGTCGCCACGCGTGCCCCGACCGCCGGCAGGTACCCGCGCAGCGCAACGTGCGCCGTGACGGCCTCGCACAACCAAAACACAACCACATCGAAGGAGCTGTTTTTGGAGGCGTACTCCACCGCTGCCCAGTGCCCGGGGCGTGTCAGCACGCTGAAGTCACCTACGTCGTCGCGAATGGCGTTGTAGTGGTGACCGGCTGAGATGACGATAGTCGGTGCGATTGCTACACAGCTGCCAAGAAATGCATCTTTCCAGTACAGCGCGCAGATGGAGCGGGTGACGTGAGAGGCCGGGGGTGCGACAGAAGGCACCTCGGCCAATCCATGCGGCTTCATCGCTACGGCCGGCACACGACGCAAACAGTAGAATGTAGAGCCGCTCCTCTGAATGCTTGATGCGCTTGATAAAACAGTTTCTGTCTTTTTCTTTGGTACTCCTTTTTTATTATTATTTTGGACGGTGGTATTCAAAGAATTTAAAAAGCAAAAATGAAATAGTGAAAGGAGAAGGAGAAGCTAGAAGCAGCCAGCATATTCATGTCTGCACCTACATTGAAATGACACCAAAAACGCACCTCCCCGTTTTTGTGGGTGACAAAGAGCGATTGGTCAAACGGAAATTGAGCCAGGTCCTCTTTCAGGCCGAAAAACAATCAAGAGTTGGATTGCTGGCACCTTAAGACTATTGCAATCAAGCTCATGGCTTCACTTGCCGTGCTGAGAAATTGGACAAGGTAAAAATTTAGTATTCTTCATTCCCATTATATTCAAGCACACGCACAGATTATAAAA
>MDUD01003646.1:0-38192 GCA_002216565.1 Crithidia mellificae | reverse complement strand
CGCGTTCTCGTTCTCCGACGAGTCGTCGCGCACCACCGCGCCGTCCACCTCGCGGCCCGCCATCAGCTTCTTCGCCGCGCGCGTGTCCGCGTCGACGTCGTCCGCGCTGCCGCCGCTCACGCGCCTCTTCGCCTGCTGCGGCTGCTGCGGCGACTCCATGCGCGGCAGCATCTCGCCGTCGTCCTCCTCGTCTTCGTTGTTGTTGTTGCGTGCCTGGTCGGCAGCGGCGGCGGCGGCGCGCTGCTGCGTGCGCAGCTGCTTCTGCACGGCGCGGTACTCGGCCGCCAGGGCGGCGGTGGCGAAGGTGCGGAAGTGGTAGGCGCGTGCGCCGCTCAGCTTGTGCCGCATCGACTCCACGGCGTCGCAGCCCTCCTCGGCGGCGTGCGACTCGCCGGAGCGCGCCATGGCCGCCATGCGCCGCTTCAGCAGCGGGATCAGCGCCAGCGACAGCACCGCCGCGCCGGCCGCCACCACGCACGCCATCCACGCCGCGTGCCCCGACGTCCACCCCAGCCGGCTGCTCGCCGCGCTCAGGAAGATGAAGAGGAACTCCAGGAAGAACACCACCAGCACCACCACCGGCAGCGCGTACGGCGCGATGCGCACGGCGTAGGCGCGCTCCAGGAAGAGGTAGCGGCCGGCGCAGTACAGGATGGCCGCCGCGATGCCGGCCAGCAGCGGCGAGATGAACCACGACACCACGATCGGCACGAAGCCCGACACGTAGGGGAAGGTGCTCTTGTGCCCCGCCCACACCACCGCGTCGCCGCCGCCGTACACCAGCGCAAAGCCGATGATGCCGCCCGCCACGGCGTGGTGCGACGACACCGGCAGGTCCGTCACCGTCGCGTACAGCAGCCACAGGAAGGACGCGCCGAGCGTGCACAGGAAGCCGTACATCAGCACGTAGGGGTCGTTCTCGAAGGTGGCCATCTTGGCAATGCCGCTGGACATCGTCGTCGCCACGTTGCTGCCCAGCCCGGCCGCACCCGCGAACTCGCACGCCGCCGCGATCACGATGATCTGCATCAGCGTCAGCACGCGCGAGCCGTAGCTGGTGCCGAAGGCGTTGGCCAGGTCGTTCGCGCCGTTGCCGCACGCCACCAGGAAGCACACGAAGCCGCCCACCACCACGATCCACAGGTACGGGTTCAGCATCTTCGCAAGGGGTGTCTCTGAGTGCAGGTAGGTGTGTTGGTTGGTGGGAAGCGAGCAAGAGTCTGTGAGCTTGGAAGCGAGGGTGGTTGTCTTACAGTAGATAGATATGAAGATAGAGAACTTAAAGAGAGAGAGAGAGATTGTGTATGTTTGTGTGTGTTAAGTCGCGTGAGAGCGTTAACTGCGGCGCGTGCGAAGGTTTGTGTGCGTGTGTGAATGTGGTGAGGCGAAAGCAGAGAGGTGAGGAGCAGGAGGTGGAGGAGTGAAAGCTGCGGAAACTAAGCTAAAAGGTTGAGTTAGGCTCTAAAGGAGTTTTGCTAGGTCTTTTTCGCTTAGATATGTGTCCATATTACAGCGTTGTCGTTTCAAGAGACGTGTCGTTCGCGCCGGTGCGACTATCTAGAAGGAATTGCGCATCGTTTTTTTTTTGTGTTTCATTCTTGTAAATCGTCGAAAACAAAAAAACAACAGCAGCGTTTACCTTTAGTTTTTTTTTCCACGGATAGCAGAGCTTTTAAGTGCTCTTAAAAGGAAAAAAAAGGCTAAAATACGTTTGCGTAGCATTGTTAGTGTATACGGTTGTACTGCGTAAGATTTCGAGAGAGAGAGCAGAAGAAAAAAGTAATAAAGCAAAATTAAAATTGCTTATCAAAAAGACGCTTTCAATCGAACCGCGCTCTTTGTCAAGAGGACGGAATTTCGCCTTGTAAAAAAAAAAAGGAAAAGGAACAGCGTGGTGAGTGCGCTATAAAGGGAGAATAAGAAAAAGAATAAACCAGCATAGTAAAAGCTTGAAATGCAAAAGGTAAACATAAACAGATCTACAAGGTAGCAGTTGCACAGCAATGTGTAAAATACTGCAAAAAAAAAACGAGTAGAGATAAAGCAATCTTCTATTTCTTTACGTGCGTTCGTATTGAGTGAGCGACTAATCTAAATGTTACTGTTGGCGTGAGATATGATAAACAAGTAGTGAAAGGAATCGTATGACGTGAGCACACAAGAGAAAATTAAAAATGAAGTCGTTGAGTTTATCTTTCTTTCAAGTCAAACAAAACGCGTGTCAAAAACAAAGGGGGGTCTTGCACGTTTAATGATCTACCATTGCTTCGTTTCTTCTTTTTTTCAAATTGCGCGAGGGGGCAAGCGAGTCTGCGACATCGGCAGCGCCCGTTCTTCTTGACTGCGAAAGAGTAAGCTGGGTCGCGACTGTGCAGAGAAGAGTGGTGAGGGCTGTTGTTGCTGCTGCTGCTGTTGCTGTTGTTGTTGACGCATTCGGTGCTGCTGAAGGTGCTGCGAGGCGGCGTAGGCGTTGTTGCGAGCGTGGTGCAACAGCCACTTATTCAGTACAATGTCATCCCACATCACGAGGGATATGAGGAACATGTACATGTACACCGTCCAGTGATCGTGCCCGCTGGTGAGGAGCCGGCGGAGGTAGTACACCTGCCACGCCCAGTTCACCGCGCAGCAGAGCGCGTACACGACGAGGGCGACGAAGGAGAGCACACGTGCAACGTTCACCGAGACTCCGAGGAAGCGGGAGGCGAGGAGCACGTTCACGCAGTACGCAAAGCTGGAGAAGGCGGCGTAGACGACCACGCAACGACACACGTTCTCGTGCTGGTAGTTGTTCATGATGCTGAAGTAGTTGAAGACGACGACACAGGCGTGGTGCACCCAGGTCGACCACCGCATTCGCCGCACAATCACCATGGAGATGAAGTCCGGAATGGCATAGATGCAGCCGAGGTTGCGCAGAATGTTGCTCTCCCACTCGTCAAACACAATGATCTTCACCAAGTGAATGCACGCGAAGGGCGTGATGGAGATAAGAATACCCGCCTTGATCAAGTTTCCGATGATGTAGAACTTCTTGTCCTGCGACGCGATGCGCCGAAAGGAGCCAGAGAAGCGCTCCAGGAAGTAGTAGATCATGTAATACGACGCGAAGATCATGTAGCTGCCGATCAAGAAGAGCCCGAGGTGGTCGCGGGTGTCCAGCACGTGGTGCTGCAGAAAGGCTACCACAATAATGTTCAGCGCGGCGGTCAGGGCGGAGACGATGATGGCGGGCTCGAGACTCAGGCTGATGTCGGAGACGTACGCGCGAACGAAGGAGGTCGAGCTGTAGGACGGGAGGCTGGACAGGGCGGAGAGGCCGCTCGCGAGACCACTACCGAGGCTGCTGTTCGACGCTGCCGGACCAGCCGCCGCTGCGGGAGGTATGTTGTTGTTGATGATATTGTTGTTGTTGAAGCTTCCAAGCGGGGCCATCGACATGCCATGGTGGGATGGGAGAAGGTTCGAAGGCAGCGGCGATGCCGCGGTGGCTGCTATGCCAGGCGGTGAGAAGGGAGACGACATCGAGGTAGGCGTTGGCACGTAGCCCACCCCGCTTCTACCCGCCACGCCACCAAATCCACTCGTGCCGCTGCTGTTCATCATCGCACGGTCGTCACCCTGCCGCGCGTCAGACCCGTGAGGACCAGCCGGAAAGGAGAACAGATGACTTGCCCCACCAGCAGCGGAGATGTTATTGTTGTTGTTATTGCTGGCGTTTCCAGCTAGGCTGCTCCCTGTCTGACCACCACTGTTGCCAAACGAGGCCAGACGTCGGTGCAGGAAGGCCGCGGTGCCCGTCACACCGCCCACTGCCGCTGCCGCAGCGCTATCAATGAAATTGCCTCCATGAAACCCCCCGTTTCCACCTCCAGACCCTGCTGTCACTGCGGTTGCTGTGGTTGCTGGATGTGTTAAAGCTCCGGTGGTGGTCGATGCTGGTGCAGCTGCAGCTGCGGAAGATCCCCCTGGTGCGGTGTCGTACACCGACGGTGCAGCAAACGTCGACGACACGCGATGCTCCACGTGCGGGGGCAGGTTGGATGCCGAGATCGGCGTGGTGGTTTGAGGGTGTAAAGACGGGGAGGCGCGCATGTACACCGGTGGGCCTCCGCTGCTTGCGTGCATGTGCGAAGTTGCACCTCGTCCTGCCGCTGCTGTTGTTGTTGTTGTTGTTGTTGTTGTTGCGCTAGGCAGCGCACTATTCCGAAACTGTTGTGTTTCGCGCCATGACACTCCATCACCCCTGACTTCAACCTCGTTGACGTCGTCGTCGTTAATGTTGTTGTTCTCAGTTTGATTGTTGCGCATGTGAAGTTGTGACGTGTGCGGCACCGAAAGGGAGTTTGCACGCGCCAAGGCCGGTTGTTGAGGGGAGGATTGAATCGAGGGCAGCACCGGCACTGACTCGGCGGCGGCTGCAGTTGTGGAGCTGCGTCGACTGGATAGATGGTCATTCGCTCCACAGTCACGCGGGTGCTGCGCGCGGTGAACCTGCGCGCCACGGAGAGTTTCGTCTTCGCGCAACAGTGGCGGGTGCAGGCCGGGTAGTGGGGTTTTCAGAAGGTTTACCGGCAACGGCGGAAGGGAGGTGCTGCTCCGCGCCACGCCTTCGCCTTCTTCAGGATCTTTCAGATTCGCCTCGTGCAACGTCAATGAGCGATCCACCTCCTGCTGCTGCGGGTCCGGCTGCAGAGGCTGTGCGTGGTGAAGGTCCAGCACTCTCGATTGCGAAGACTCGCCCTCCGCAGACACGTTCGCTACTTTTGTGGTTGTGGAGGTTGAGAGAGCGGTGTTTGTGCCACCCGTGGAGAAAGTGGAATGAACGTAATTGTTGTTGTTGTTGTTGTTGTTGTTGTGCGCAGACGCCGACGCTGCTGCTGCGTTCTTGCGCAGGTAGTAGCTCTTGATGATCTGTAAGAGTTCCCCGTCGAACTCCGACATCATGAGAGGCACGTAGGGGCCTTCTGGCGGCTCCGGTGCGTCGTCGGGTGGTGTGGTGGAAGCCGTGCTGGCACGCGCCGCACGCGTTGCGCTGGCGCTCCGGCTCAGCTCCTCCCTTCCCTTTCTGCTTCTGCTCGGCTCATTGTTAGGATTCGATGTCCCTTGCGCATCTAAATTCTCCAGGGCTGTCGTGTCCGGCAGCGCTCCGACCTCTCTGGACGCTTCAACGTCACGTCGGCTACTAAGGTCGCTTAAGCTCGCGCGCCGGTCGCGCCGACCTCGAGGCTCAGGCACCGCTTCGCTTTCTTCTTCTACAGGCGGCGGCGTGCTCTGCGGGCTGCACCGACTCTTTGTGTTGCTCGACCTCCCGCCCGTCTTCGACCGCGCCCGTGCTGGCCATTCATCATCGCGGCCGCGACGGCCCTGCACTTGCGGATGGTCACCGTCACCTGGCGCGTGGTCTGAGTCGTCGTCATCATCGTACTTACTTCGCGACAGCGTTTCGTGCCCATGACCCGTTTCATCTCGAATAAAGGGCGTCGTCGAGCCGCGGCACGGCAGCTTGCTGCTACTGTCCGCATCCGACGTGGTGCTGCTCGCCGTGCGCGGGCACACCTTTGGCGTGTCATCGTGCTCCTGATTTTGTTCACGAAGTTGATTGTTTTTGTTATTTTGTGGTGAGGGGCGGCCACTGCGTCGAAGAGGGATTGTGCGTGTCTCGCGGGGGACAATTGCACGCATGGCGGCGGAAGCAGAGTCGGCTGGCGACGCAGAAGAATGAGAAGAGGAGGAGTAAGACTCGGGCGAGGCAGCGGCAGCTGCGAAGTTGGGAATGTGCTGCGATGGAGGTGGTGTACCTTTCTGCCCTGCGATGACTGCCGCTGCGGATGTGGTTCCAGATGCAGTTGGTTGTGGTTGTGGTGGGGGTGGGGTGTGAGGTGCGGTGTACAGTGTCGAAGTGTGGCAGTAAAGATCCAATTCATCGATGATGTCGTCCTCTTCTTCCTCTTCCTCTTCCTCATCTTCGTCTTCCTTCGTCATCGGCACGCTCTTCTCAACTTGCGCCTCCTTCTGCTTTAACTCCTTCTCTTCCGCCGCTGATGCAATCAACGCAGCTGCATCGTCTACCCCCGATGGAGCTGCACTGCGCTGCTTCTCACCAGTATTAGAAGCCTCCACTTTGTTTTCTTCGTCCGTCACGTGCTTCACCACGGCATCGTGACTTCCTCCACTCGCCAGCACCGCAGCTGTTGCGGTAGCGGTGGCGTGGCCGGTGAAGGAGTGCTCCGCTGAGGCGCGCTCCTGGACGCTTTCGCTTCGACTCGGGAAGGAGAAGGACGTGTTGTGAGAAGGCGTGGCCACACCAGAGCTGTACCGACGTCCATTTAATGTGATTATCTGCTGCTGCTGCGGTCCCTGTCCTTGTTGAAGTTGTTGGTCGGCGCCTTCTTGCGCGGCGGCGAGGCACGACTGAGAAGGGGTGCAGTCGCGGTGAGCGGAGGCGGGGCTGCAGGACGGAGGTGATGGCCGGAGAAGACCGGAGGAGTTCGCGGAGTTCGAAATGGGCGAGTCGTTCAGCCGCATCGATGAATTAGAAGGTTAGACACACAGGAAAAAAAAAACCAGAAAAAGAAAAATAGAAAACGCGCGCTCGAGAAAGTGTATAGTGGGTGTGTGTGTGTGGTAGAAGACCTGTAATGATATTTGCAGTCAGGTCTTGTTTACGCAGAAAAAGAAAGAATAAAAATAAATAAATAAGGGTGTGCAGTCAGCTGAAAGACTACGATGCAGCGTCAAGTAACTTCTGCTAGATGGCGCATAAACCAGAGATGGTTCTAAAAGCAGTAAAAGGAATGTTCTGCAACGAGACGCACGAGATAAATTTGCTAATGTTGGTACTGATTTTGTCGTCGCGCATTTCAGTGCAGGTGAGCAAAAGGTAAATGATGAAGAGGGAGGGAGAACAAAAAGAAATTTGATGATTAAAACAGTTTTTATTAATAAATAATGCGCTATAAGACCATACAAATTGGGTCCTGTTGACATGGTACTTTAAATGAAGTTATGAAAGGTAATGCTGACTCTGCCGTCTCGCTCTAAGAAAATCATTAAAAAAAAAATTGCCTTTTTTTTCAACCATTACACAGCGCAGTGCTCCACTTCGTACCATCTAGCCAAAAAAAGGTGTTACACTTCATTGACATGCTGGTGGAAGGTTTGTAAGTAATAAAAAAAAGACCAAGAGATTACGAGTTGCAGTCGTCATCTGTATGTTGATTTAATAACTTTAGTTCACATCTACATAAATTTACAAACAGTTTGTCACGGCAAAAACCCACACGCGACTTCACCATCAAATATTCACCAAAACAAATTAATTGTGCATGTGAGAGATGTAGTGATATAGGAGAAAATACGGTCGAAAGAGTCTACACTCTTATAAAACAAATTTACCTAAAATTACCACCATCAACAAGGCTGTTAAACAGCTACAATTAAATTCCAAGTCCTCGCCCGTACACAAGCAAGACAGCAAACAAAGAGTTAACAGCAAAAAAGTTAGAGAAACACACAGAGAGATCCTTTATTAATTAATCAGTTAAAAAACCTCTTTGATTCTCCTGGTGTGATCAACACTACATAAGCAGCGGAGTCTTTACGGGTGCGTTGTGCGAGGACACCGCCATCGCCCCGCGCCACCGTTTCCCGAGCCGACCCACCAAAAACATCACCAGGTTCACAAAGCCGTTCCCCTCTGCGTAGATGCACCGACTGCCGTCCTGCGGCAGCGCGCCATCGACCGACCGGGCCTTCTCCACGCACACCTCCGCGTAGTACCGCTCTTCATCGCGGTCGATCGGCACGACGCGCTGCGCCTGCTGCGGCTCGCGCGGAAAGATCGAAACGAGTTCGCCGTCGGCGCCTTGGGCCAGCGGGTTTGCGAGCTCCAACCGCGTTGCGCCGTGCCACACGCCGATCCACTGCCGCACCGCGACACAGCCGATGGAGAAGGCGGCGAGAAAGCTGTAGTGGAGCACCCACACCCCGAGCGCGGAGGCCCGCGTGGGCCAGCAGTAGTACTGAATAAGAAAGAGAATGCGGCGGACGTACTGTGTAAAGGACGACGGGGCTGCGCCGTCAGCCTTGGAGGCGGCGACGGCGTGCAGGTAATCTTGCGTGATTTCATCCAGTCGCTGATACTGACGGCAGGGCAGACCGTGAAGCAGCGCGTCCATCCCGGTGTTCAGCCAGGCAAAGCTGATCACCGGGGCGGCCATTGCGAGGACAGCGGAGGAGAGCGCCGTCATCGTGGCATCCTCCACCGCCGTCGCCGCTGCGGCGGTCGTTTCACCGTCGAGAGGCGCGAGCGTCGTTGTCGTCGTCGAAGCTGCCGCGGCCGCGACTGCCGCCATCCGCACCGCACGCGTCTTCATCCCGCTCTCCAGTGCTTCCGTGCTGCGAAACGCAAAGAAGGCATCCTGGTACCACGGCACCTGCGCAGGGCACTGCAGGAGTGACCGCATCTGCTGTAAGCCCCACACCATGAGGAGGAACTGGTACACGGCAAAGAAGGTCAGCGTCAGCACGAAGAAGAGGTGGTTTGATTCACCAATCGGGCAATCGAGGAGGTTCGAGTAGCCGTCGTACCCGCGCACGACGACGTCCCTCTCGGGGCAGTAGAAGGCGCGCAGCGGGAACTGCAGGTGGCGCTCCTGGAAGAAAAAGCGGGGGTGCAGCCAGCGGTACTGTCGCGCCGCCACAATGCGCCAGAGCGGCGAGGTGCGCAGCGTGCCTTCCTCCGACGGCTTCAGCGCGCTGCGCGACGCCGTCAGCTTGCACAGCACCGCGCAGACGAGGGTGGCGAGAAAGAGCACCATGAGAGTCCACCGCACGAGGTTCTGCGACTGGGCGGTGTAGGCCTCCGCCGCCGCGCTCAACGTCGCCCACTGCTGCGCCGTCGTCGTCTTCTCCGGCAGCTCGTACGCGCCGACCCCGCCAAGTTCGTTGAACGGGTTCCGGTAGAAGCTGAAGAAACGAATGAGGGAAAGCCCGAAGAAGTGCACGAGCGGCGTTGGGTGCAGGGGGACGGCGTGTGGGTTTGTCGCCGAGGTGGCGAGGTGCTTCGGCCACATGCCGGCCGGGTTCACGTTCGCGTTCTCCGCTGGATCGTTCGAGGCGAAGAGCTGCGGCAGACCGAGGCGGTTCCACGCCGCCACCTGGAGAAAGAGAAAGGCCAACCAGATGCACAGGTTGGCCGGGTCACGCACACGAAAGAGCCAGGTGCCGCGCACCGACTCCGCGATGGTGGCCGCAATCCCCATCATCTTCGTCACGGACGGTGGCGGGCCGGTGCGGCTGGACTGCGTCGGCCGCGGCGTCAGCGAGGTCCACGCAACGTTCTTGAAGAAGTAAATGCCAAACGGGAAGTAGCTGACGACGGGCGGCAGGAGGTTCATGAGGATGTACGTCGCGATGAGGTACAGGACGCCGCTGGCGGCCATCACGGCAAAGATGGGGTGAGTTCGAATCATCTGAAGCGTGCCGTAGGCTCGGCGGTCACGCACACACACGTAACGGCCACTGCTGTTCGTATTATTCGTATTGTTGTTGCTGTGTTGAGCGCCGCCGAGCAGCGCGGCTCTGGCGGACTCCGCGACATTCACCACTGTCTCCCCATCAGCCTCGTCCTCGCGAAACATTCCGTTCTTCGCACCCGCGCCGTTGCTTGTCGAGCTGACGGGGTTTGCGAGACCACCCCGCGTACCCGTTTCGTCATCCCCACCGACGCCACCAACACCTCCATTCGTCAACCCACGCGGGTAGGCCTCCAGCACATACACCGCCTCCGGGTGGTTGCGCGTCCTCGCGTACTGCAGCGCGGTCCAACCGTCGCTGTCCGCACAATTGCGGTCCGCACCCCGCGCGAGCAGCACCTCCATCACCTCCGCAAAACCTTCCCGCGCAGCCCACACGAGCGGCGTGCGTCCGTGCTTGTCCTGCGCATCCACCGCGTAGCCCCAGTGATCGATCAGGTACTGACACGTCGCGGGGGAGTTGCGGTAGGCCGCCCAATGCATCAGCGTGTGCCCTTCCACGTCCCGCATCGTCGGGTCTAGCAGGTAGTAGGGCTTCTGCGTGCGTGGGTTAATTTTCGTGCTGGCCATCGCGCGCTGCTCCGGCGAAGGTTGATAGAAGACGAGGCCGTGGTCGCTGGTCTGCAGAAGGTGACCCTCCTTCGAGGCGTCCTCCGTGAGCATGAGAAGTAGCGCCAGACGGTCGTTCTGCACGGCGGAGAAGGCGGCATCGAAGCCTTGGCGGTCGCGGTGCGCCGGATCGGCGCCGTGGTCAAGCAAGTACCGCGCGACATCGGTGTGACCAGCCGTGATGGCCCACTGCAGGGCTGTGTGGCCAAGCGAGTTCGTCGCATCCAGCGGAGCCTCGTGGTCGACCAAGAAGCGCACGATGGGCAGATGGCCTTTGAAGGAGGCCCACATCAGCGCGGACGCGTTGTTGCCTTCGTAGACGGCCTTGCGCGTTTTGATGTCGACCGTGCCTTGCGACCAGAGAAGGATGGCTGCCTGCAGATTTCCGTAGGCGCAGGCTTCCTCGAAGCAGGAAGGGAACTGGCGTCGCCGCACCGCGTCCTGCTCGCGAAACTTGCGCTCCGCCTCGGTGGAGTTCGTGTCTTCTTCTTTGGAGGGGAGAGTGCTGCGGCCGAGGATGTGGTACGGGAAGGCATCGGGTATGTTGCGGCTCTTGTGGGAGGTGCCGGGGAGGTAGTCGTCCAGGCCGACCTGTCGATCCCACACACGATCTAACCACGCGCGCATGAGTCTACTGAATATATTCTATAATTTTTTTTTCCTGTTGAAATAGAGCTTAAAGCTGACAAAAGAAGTAGAACAGAAAAGCAAATGATTGATTATCAACTACTTTTTTTTTTGGTCTATACGCCAATGAGCAATGAACCGAGTTAGCTTCGCAAAAAAAAAAAAGAAGAAAACCTGGGCAGCGCAACAAGCTTGAGCTAACACAGAAAATGCAATCAGGGGGAAAAAAACAGATAATAGAGAGATGAAGATGGTGAATTACCAGAGGGATCAGAAATAATTTAAAAGTAAAATTAGGTGATGCAAGAAACTAGAAAAAAAAAAGGAAGCACAAGGAGGAGGGGAAAGGAAAGAGAGAAAACACAAGCTTCAAATGCCCGTCCTCTTTACTCACGACAATCAAGAGGCAAGGAGAGGTGTTGTCTAAAGAAAAGGAAGGAAAATGAAAGAGTGGGTAGAAGTGACTGGCAGCGTAGCAAGAGAACTACGCGCAGCTGTTTCAGCGAGAAGAAAAAGAGCGCAAAAAAGTTAATGAATTTTCACAAAAGCACAGAGGACTGTACTGTTGTACAAATAAAACAAGAAACGTCTGCGCCTGACAAAGATGGAAGCTGCGTCGCCGTTTAAAGAACGACAAGCAAACAGATTCGTAGAGGCAAATAGTTTGTTTTTGCCACACCTGATGGTTGTTATTTCACTTTAACGTGCTGGTGCGACGTGCGGTAGGTACAGAGAAAAGTATTGAGATAAAGAAGACAATGCAATAAAAATCTCTTTTAAGTTGAGCTAAGAGTAATAAATCAGAAAAATACATGCATGTCTCACTTCTTTCATGTCAAAACGCGCTCAACTCTGGATTTATTGGCGACGTCAACGGAAAAAGGGTGCTTGTGCTATTTCAAGCGTATCCCAGAGGCAAGAAACAATCCAACGCTTTACGAAGCATAAAACCACTTTACAGATTTACGCTCAACACGTACATCTTATTGATACCTTTAGAAGTGTAATATTGTCAGTCTTTAGGTTGTCTTGGATTGTATAAAGTCTTAGTAAAAGTAGTGAAGCAGTGCTTCTGATATGAAACAAGAACCAATAACAACAACAACAACAACAAAAAAGCCTCTACACCCTACCAGGAGGGCATGTGCACCTCCACTTGCCATGTTTATGTCTCAATTTTGGAATGCTCAAAGAACGTGCTGGTGTGATTTTTTTTTTTTCTATTCCAACAATGCTTGCAAATCAAGGGATCTACTATTCGTCGATATCATCGTCGTGTCCTTCGGCGGTGCCCCCCGCCCACCTCTGCACGCCATTCGGGTCGCGCAGCCGCGTTGCGTACTTGCCCGGATTCGCTCGCAGGTGCGCCGCCAACTCTTCCAACGCACGCCGCGTAGCCGCCGCGCCGTCCTCTTCGTACTGCCGCAAACGTGCCTCTTTTGATGCCATCGCGGCGTAGTGATGGGTGATCGTACTCGCAGCGTCATCGCCGCTCTGCGAGATGGCGTGACGGATCGCGAGAGGCGGGACGTACGTCTTTGCCTGCGCTGCCTCGGCAGGGAGGTCGTCCGTTGGGTCCTCGAAAGTCCATCCAGCCGATTTACTATTCTTGAAAGCCCCTGAACGGAAGAATCCTGTGTTTGCGCGTGGTGAGCTACTCTGCAAGGATTGCTGTTGCTGCTGTCGCGGGCGGTTGCCACGTCGCGTGAGCGCGGTCCACAAGGTAAGCAGCAGCGGTAATACGCCGCTTGCGACAACAAAGATCGCCGTCGCCTCGCAGTTCTGCCGAACACACAACATGACAAGGATAGCCCGCACTGCCTGCACCGCCCACCGAGTCAGCATCTCCAGCTGAGCGCGCGAGAACAGAAAGTGAAAGAACAAATCGTTGATGAAAAACACAACGGCAAAGAGGAGCAGGACGAGGTAAAGTTGCTCACTGTAGCCTGACGTCGTAGGCGAAGCAGCAGCACCAGCGGCAGTAGCTGCTTCGGTGGACTGGAGAGTGAGGGTGGCCCACAGCTCATCGAAGTTGTAGTATGACCACAAAACACTAAAGATACCCTCGAGCGCGACGGTTGAGCCGCCCAGTAACACAGCCGCCACAACAGCCAACTTCCCCACCGACATGCGCTGCAGCTCCCGAAGGAGGTAGAACAACAACATGCAGCTAAGCAGCACCGTGCCCAGCAGCCCGGTCACGAGGTGACGGGCAATGCCGCTCTGCTCAACACGAGATGCCAGTAGCCAGACGAGTACGGAGGCACACAGCAGCGCCAGCCAGAGGTTGTCGAAGAGAAGTGTTTCTTCAATAGCGAGGGGCAGCACGTCCTCTCTGCCCTTAAAGTACGAGCTGTGAGAATTGGGGAGGGCTGCGAGTGCGAGGCACATCGGCGTACCCGCTGGCAGCGACGCTGTCCACTGCAAAACGTACATCGCAGCGCTCGAAGGTTGACGCCCACCATCCTGATCATCCCTGTCGTAGATGAATGTGTCACCGTTTCCGCCTTTCACTTCAACGAGGAGTTCCGCTTTGGTGCTCAGGACGCGACTCTTGAGGAGTTGCTGAAGGATCACGGGCAGAGTGGAGATGGCAGAGCTTTGATGCGGTCCGAGCTCCTCTCGCACACGCTGCAGAAACGCACGGGCAGCGTGGACGGTTGCTGCGGAGTTGGTCGTTCCTGTTGACGTCTGCGCAAAGACAGAACTACTACCCCCAGGCGTGTTTCTTGAGCTTGCAAAGGGAAGAGGGACTTGTGCCCCGTAGTCGTACGAGTTTGCACGGTACGCATGCGCACTACTGTCGAATACACTCTCATCCTGCGTAAAGAAAAGCCGGCGAAGGAGGCTGACCGCGGCATTGAGCACGTATGAAATAATGGTCGCCCGTGACCCGCTTCCAGACGAAGCCGCACCATCTTCCTGAAAGGAATCGAGCGCACTGCGACGGGAAGCACCAGTGAGCAATTTGCGCTCGCGCGCCACGCGCTGCTGCTGCTGCTGCTGCTGCTGCTGCTGCTGCGCCGCTTGCAAGACGAGCACGGCTGATTTAACGGCGGGCAACGCACACGCGTAACGCACCGTGTCGCTTGTACTCTCCCGGTGTGTCGCGGACTCTCCTGCCGTGGAGGCTGCGGCGCGTGAAGCGCCAACGCGCTGCGCAATTGGGGGAAACGAAATGAGGCGCAACGTCGTGAGAGCACCCTTCGTTACAATTTCGCGTCGCGAGAGGAGAGAATTGCCCTCTGCATCCTCTAAAGAGTCGATATTCTGAAACCTATTATCGCCCGCCGCAGTGCGCTGCTGGTTCGAGAAAAGATTCTTTTTGTTGTTCTGCATGTCCGCTACCTGTGCCTCGGTAAGGTGGGTGAACTCGCCGAGAGGGAGGCGCAGCGTCAGCTGGCGAGTGTAGAAAATATTTTGAAACGTCGACCAACGCGTCCAGGCGTGCTCGCGCGCGTTCGCGTACGCCTCTTCGCCGCCACGCGTCAAGGCCTGCAGGACGCCGACGCGGCTGAGCAAACTTGCAACGGCGTTCAGAACCGGAGAGAAAAGAGCTTTGAGTTGTGCTAAAGCATGCATCACCCTCTGCCATAAACGTGTGCTGTTTGTGTTGACTTCGTTCCGCTGTGGCGCATTCCCAGTTGCTTGAGTCTTGTCTGGACGGACTTTCAACGCAGGCGTGCGTGATAGTGGTGAAGCGGAGCGTTGGCCGTCACCGAAGCGGGCGTTGTACATACGCAGACGCTCTGCCAGGCGCTGCAGAGATCCGTGTTGCCCCTCCGCCTCCGCTCGCCCAATGTCTTCACCCTGCTGCCCGTCATGTTCAATGTTGCTGGACTGGCCGTCGCGCACGGCTGTGTGCCGCGGCCGCTGGTGAGACAAATTCATGAAGTAGTAGGGAAATGCGTCGTGCAGGAGGGATTGGGTGGCTGGGGAGTGTGGACCCACTTGCCAGATCGCCACAAAGTCTGTTGACGTACGCTGCTGTTGCCGTTGTTTCTCTTTCTCTTTCTCGCTCGCTTCTTCTTCTTCTGCAATCACTGTTGCGAGTGCTGCTTCTGTCTCAAGAGCCGTGCGTATTTTTGCGCGTGCGTAGACGTGCCACTGATCGCTTCCAAGCACCGCGGCGCGGGTCGTGGGCAGCACGCACAAGACCGAATTCACCCGCTTACGGCTCTTAAAACCTGCGTAGACTTCATCACGGGGCAGCGCTGTGGTGCGGTAGAACCAATCCGCACAGGAAGGCAATAAGTCTTCATCTTTCTCTTCCGCAGCAGCACGTTCATCTGTGTGGATGACATGTGCGGCTGACGGGTCCGAAAGAAAGGCATCGCCATTTGCCTGAAGAGGTTCAGATGTTATCTGCCTGACGAATGCGCCACCTGCCGAGTGTTGTCCGCGTGGAAGTCCAGCTTCGGTTTCAACGTCCTGCTTCGTGGGTGCCGCAGGAGCAGACTGGGTGTCCGTCAAACTTTCTGTGTGATAAATCTCCACTGTAGGGTTGCTGATAGTATTATTATTTTTGTGAGCATCAGCTGTCCACGTTGAACAGAGCAGCAGTGCCGTGAGCACGAAGCACGCGAGAGACTGACCGTACCTTGGCAACATTGTCTAGATATTTGAGATATGAGCAGAAGAAAGAGTCAACCAAAAAAAGTAAGAAAAAGTCAGCTTTTGTGTAATAGCGATGCGAGATGAGAGCGCTGCTGCTCNGGTGCGGGATGCGACAGATTGGTCAACGCGCTTTTCCCGTTCAAACCAAACCTTTTTTCTAATAAAAGTAATGCGTCTATAAAAAAAAAAAAAAGGATCCGATGTAAGAAAAATCTACTAACCTTTGATGCGCGTTTGAGCGTTCTGTGGCTGCCAAAAGTCTAGGAAAAAAATAAGGGAGAGTGAGCTGATATTATGAAAATCTGATTTTTAATTTAAAATTTAGTGACATACAACACAAATTAAAGCAACGATCAGCAATGTAGCTTGCATGATACAGACACTCACCGTGTCGCATGTGAAAAAGCATTGCATGTTTTTATTGTAATTTTTGAACACCGCGTTAAAGAAGCAGAGATGCGTTTTACATACGGTAGGCTTCATTAAGGTAAAAAAGTTGCAGTAAAGGGAAAGGTGCACATTAGAATTTGCGCGTAGGACTGCAGTGCTTCATAACAAGCTTTCGTTCGGATTCATGGGCGAGCGATGCGAGCTGTGCTTTTTGTCTCTCTTTTATTCTTGTGAGGAAATTAAGTGGAAATGAAAGGCAAATTAAGCACCAGGAACAGCTGCTAGGTGAAAGGTATAAAACGGATACGATTGATCACCACAACAAATTATAAAAAAAAAAATTAGGATGAATAAGATGCTAACGCTGAAGCTCTAGCTTTCAGTAGAAAGAAGAATAGCAAAAAAAAAGAAGAATAATGTTACTTCTTACTTTCATGATGACGTCTTTGCGTGCTCATCAGTCACCACGCACTTCTGCGCCAGCCGCACAAAGCGCACGATATCCACCACACCCCACAACCCAAAAACTACCGTTGTAATCAGAATGCTCTTGTAGTACACACGTTCCAGCTCCCCCTCCACACTCTGGCTGATGCGCACCGCCGTAGTAGTCGTCGTAGCAGTAGCGCCGTCCGTCACTTGACTTCCGCGTGCATCCGCTGACGTGGCAAACGACATCAGCCACGTCCGCCACGACGGCTTCGCCGGCAACGCCACGTGCACGCCTGCCAGCTTCTGCCACACGCCACCGAGGACTCGCTCAAACGGCACGGCAAGAATCGCTTTGATCAGCACGCCACCCAGCATGGCGTGCGCCGCGGCCTTCGCCTGTCCACCGGAGGCGGTCGTGGCGGGCGTCAGCACCATCCACGGCGCGGCAAAGAGAAACATTGCCGAGGCAAAGTTTAAGATGCCAGCTCGCTCGCTCGTGGCAGGACTCGAGAAGACGCTGTAGGAGCGCAGAGACACCCCTCCGGCGACCATGACCACGACGCACGCGCCCGTCATGAAGCCGCAGTTGCCGTGGTGCCGCCGCGATGTCCGCGCACGCCGCAGATGGATCTTCTTCGCCTCGCTCTGCGCCTGCGCCGCCTCCTTGCTAGGCCGGTGCGCCTCCCCCTCTTCCTCCTCCTCGACTGCGTTTTCTGAACCCGCCACCGCCTTCCGCGCGAAGGGCATGTAGAAGACGGATTCCTTTTGCGTGATGGCGAGCGGTAGGAGCAAGGAACCAGCAACGGCGTGGAAGAACACGGCCCACTTCGGCATCGGGCCGCGCATGAGCAGCTGCATGCCTTCCGCACCCTGATAGAGGTAGCAGTCCTCGCTGCTAATAGGGAGGCTCCGACTATCTGCCACACTGGCTGTGAGACTTCCCGCAGAGGAAGAGGAAGGCGTGGGAGGCGCCGCGACCTCCACGTGGCACGGCACGTACCGCGAAGGGTGGGTGGCGACGTACGCCAGGTACCCGACGGCGCCGAGGTGAACACACAGGCGCGTTTTGCTGGAGGAGAGCAGGTAGCGGCGAAACCAATGTTCCCGCGGGACGGTCGAGGTGGGAGGCTGCGGTGCATCTTCACCCTTCTCTTCCCCCTGCGACGGCGAGAGGCTTGCTGACTGCTCCTTTTGTTGCCCTTGTTGCTGCTGTTGTTGTTGGTGGTGGCGTGCTTGCTTGTGGCGCTCTTCGGCAGGGGTGTAGTGGTAGTAGGGGTCGCTTGCCATGACGAGGGCAAGAGCGGTGTCCCAGTGCATGTGGCTCAAGACGCCAGCGAGTGTTGCATTCTTTTTCTTCGCGGCGCTGCCACCGCGCACGTTGCTGTTGTTGTTGTTAACGGCCGGCATGTCTTTTTTTTTTTGTCTTCAGCTGGGCTAGACGGTTTCTTTGAATATATCCAGACAAAGTGCTTCTGATATCTGATTCGGTAAAAGAGACGCTATGAGCAACAACAAAGTGAAAGTGTTCCTTTTGATGTCAGAAACTAGCTGTGATACCTCCGTAAAATCAGCACACAATTTTTTTGTTTTCTAATGGTCTAGCCACTCTATAAGAGTAACATGAACAGTTGCTTTCTTTTCCATGAATGCAGTTTCAATTGACACATCAAGGCGCGAGCGGAGTGAAGGGGACGATGTTGGAAATCACTGGAAAAAAAAAGCCCACACATTGGAGCCAGCATTACAATTCTAGAACGCTCAGAAAACGCTTTTTATTCAAATTCGATTTTTAAACAAAAAAGAGAAAAAACGCGACTTTGCTTACATGACTCCGTTTTACAACGTTGGCTGAGGAGAGATAGAGTGCGTTCTCTCTTTTTACAGAGAAGAAGAGAGAATTGTGCATATCTGCAGCTTGTCTCTGGAATTGCAGCCCAGGTGCTTTCTGAATATTTTTTCTGTTTAAAGAAAACATGTGCATACAAAGTAAAAAGGAATGCTTCGCCCTGAAGCGTACACAATATAAAAAAAAGATTGAGATATAGAATTTGATCACACTTTAGAACTAATGCGATGATGGATAAGAGAAAAAAGAAAAAAGTCAAGCACACAAGAAATAAAACAAAAGACGACTTCGTCACAGCTGCTTGTTTGCATGTACGACCCTACACACACAAAAAACGCGCTCAACAACGACACATCCATTCTACCTTTTTTGATCGCCTTCTATCGAAGCAGGGTTTTGCAGCCATGGGAAATAAGAAGGAGTCGAATCGAAAGAAAAAAAAGGTAGTCACTGGTGAGTGCAGAGCTGCGTAGTTGAAGGCAGGACAAACTTCAAGATCTATAAGGAAGTAATCTTAAGCTTGTGTTGCCACACAAAATTTAAAGCAAGAAAAAGACCAGAAGGAACAAGGTCAAAAATAGGTGCAGCGTGTCTTCCACAAGAGATCAGTTCGTGTATTTAGGTGACAATCCGACTTCAAGGCAAGAATCGTCAAGTGAAACGCTGAAGTCCGAGATGAAGGGAATCGACACTAGTTGCAACCACAGAGAAGCAAGAAAAAAGCACGCGTGGTGAGTGGCGACTAAAAACTAATCGCACACCGAGCAAAAATAGAGAGAAAAGTAACAAAAAAAGGTTTCCTGAAGGTTTTACACGGCGGCTTTTGATGCATGTAAAAAGGAGGAGGAAAAGCAGCAGCAAAGGAAAAAAAAAATTAGAGCACGCTCACAATCTTTCACGTTCCATCAAAACCAATAGTGAAGTGCTTCAATTGATGTAAAGCCATGAGCGTTGTGTATAAGTGTGCGCTGATGGTTAAAAATAATAACAACTGAAGCTCCTTCTTATGCTCGTACCTCCCAGACGGTGAACAGAGGAAAAATGAATGGGCCAGGCGGAAGATTGGAAAATCTCTTTCTATGATTGCATCTTTTTGTTTGTTTAATTTTACAAAAAAAGCTGGTGTGCCATGCACTTTAAAATTTGAGAAAAAAGTGAGATACCAGAAAAAGTATGAAGGCAAAACAGGGGTGAAAATGGAAAGCTGCCGTTTTCAAGATATAATGAGAAGAGAAAGCGATGCACTCAACTTAACCAGAGTCTGCGAGCTCAACGATTAGGAATGGTTTTCCTCCCTGTTTAATCTGGATCACATCAGTGGACAACAAGGTTAAGCAGAACAGGGGGATTTCTTGCAAACTGCAGAAAAAGTCGAGACTCAAAGCGCCGCCGCTCATGCGCGGACAAACACACATTTGTGTTAGAAAAGATCAGCCAATGAGAAAAGGAAGTAAGTCTAAATTAATAAAAAAAATTGAACGACTCAAAAATTTATGCACGCAAAAAGGGAAAAAGAAAAACATATTACAGCACATGGTTCATTTTAAAAACAGCAAAAGGAGGGCAAAAAAAAAAAATGACCACACGCCTGCAGGCGCAGGAATGGGGAACAAGAGTGAACATTAATGTCATAGTAATACAGAAAAAATAATTGAAGGGATGAAACTTATCCATTTAAGAAGAGATACCATTTACCCACAAAAAGTGCTGTAGTAAGAAGCCACGTGACGGAAAAACAAGGAGTTTCGAAAAGAAAGGAAAAAGAAAGTAAGGGAACACACACTGTGATAAGAATACAAAAGTAACACACGTAAATCAAATAAACGGACACGGAAAAAAAAAAAAGCACAGATAAACCCATTTTGAGATCGCATACGTCGTGCTCGCCAGAGCATATATGCTTCAAAAAAGGGTTGGGAGTTCAACACACACACACAACTAATTCAAGATAGAAACAAGAGAGGGTACAAAAAAAAAAACAGAATTAAAAAGACAAAGAAAAAAAACGCAGTGTTGACAACACTGCGGCGGTTTCTAGGTGAACGCGGCTCTGAGAAAAAAGGAGGTTCATTTTTATTATTTTTATTATTAGAACGCACATGTCCCGCTTTCCGCAAATGAAAGAAACGGTTGAGAGAAGCGGACAATGGCGTTGCTTACCAGCGCGCAAAAGAACCTAAAAAAGGTTTTTGAGCCTTGCTTTGTTATTATAGTTATTATTTTCTTAACTATATAACGAATCTTCGGTTATGATTCTAGCTTTTGCTGCGAAGTTGACTCATCAGCAAGAAAAAAACAAACAAAAAACAAATCAAAACAACAACGAACGACAGCGACACCCACAACAACAACAACAACAATACCAACAACACTCTGCGAGAGAGGTGATAACAGATTTATGTATCGAACCTCTTCGATCAAACAAGCAACCTATACACGAAAAAATCGAAAAAAGGAAGGAAAACCAACTGAACACCAACATGAGAGTGATTTTCTGCACACCGGTATTTCAATTTTTCATGAGTGCTGGTGGTTTTCGTTGTGAAGGCGAACAACAACAAAAAGCGACATTAAAAGTAGTTATTATCATCATTGCGATTATCTATACTTATTGGATTGAAGTTTACAAGAAAAAAGAAAAAAAGACAGACGGCGTCAGAAGTAGTTTCCGCAGTGTTGCATGTGTAAATGTACACAGCAATAATTTTTTTATTGAGTGTGCGTTTTCAGACACAAGGAGGCTTAAAACAAAACTTTTGTTTGAGAAACAGAAAAAACATAAAAAATGTGCGGACTGTTTCATAATTTCATTTTTCGTAGATTGAGCAGTTCTCTTTATTTAAACAACTTTTTCCACATGAATCTCAAGTCTCTTACCGCAAACTGCCTTCACGTTTCGTCGTGTACGCCGGCATGCGTGCGGCGAGGTACGCGGCGCGGTTACGCTGCTGCGTCTCGCGGCGCCGCCGGAGCTGCCGACGCACCTGCCGTGCAATCGTCACGCCTGCGGTGGCGGCAGACATGGCCGCGCACAGCGACGCGGGCGGTGGCGGCGCAGCAACAGCAGCAGCAGCAGCAGCACGGGTCTGCGCACGACCTTCACCGCCCGTATTGCTGCTGCCCCTGGACGATAACGCGGGGCTTTCATGGAAAGGGTGAAACGGCGGGCGAAGCAGTGGGTTGTGGTGCTGTTGATGCTGCTGTTGTTGTTGCGGAGGCGTTTGCTGCACGGGAAGTTGACGTTGGCGCAGAGGGGCCGCCGTAGTGGAAACAAGAGTTGGTGTGGTGATCGCGGTGGATGTGGCGCCGGTGGGCGCGAAGCCGCTTCGCATGAGAGAAGACGTGGCCCACCACGTCAGCGCAGTCTGACCAGCGCCGGCAGCTGCCACAGCAGCATTCAAGCCGAAAGAAGTCGGCGACGATGCAGAGACAATTCCGGTTGTGGGTGCTGCTTGTGTTGCTGCAGCGGCTGCGGCTGCGGCAGCGCGAATCGTGGCCGCGACGGTGGGTGTGGCCGCTGTTGGTGTGTCTGCGTTCGTGGTGGCGCCTGCTGGTGGTGGCGCCGGCGTTGCGGTCGTGGCGGTCTCTGCGTCCTCCAGCGCGTGACGGATGCGGCAGCCTTCGTTCTCGCGATCGCGGTAGTGGAGCAACAACTCTAACCACTCCGCCTCCGCCTCCTCTTCCTCTTCGCCTTCCTGCGCAACGACACACCCGTACAGGTTCGTGTGCATCGTGGATGCTGCAGTGGGGGTGGTGGTGATGGCCGTGCTCATCCCCCGTCTGCCCAAGACTTCCTCCACATCTCCGGTGCTGTACGCACGACTGGAAGGGAAATGAAGTCCAGCAGAGTGCGTGGGAAAAGCCGCAGACACAACATCCACTGGTGACGTCTGTGCAAGGCATCCGACGCTGTTAAAAAGAAAAGACGGCTCGGTCGGGCTCATACCTTGCGTCAGACCCGCACCGGAGAAGTACGCACTCGTGCTGTGGTGCGCGTCACTCCCTTCCTTCTTCACCGTCGTCGTCGTCTCCTCCTCCTTTGCATTGTCGTTCGCACTGCGCGAAAGCGGGTTTGGTGTCGCACGACTCTCTACGGCGGCGGCAGCGGCGGCGGCGGCCACTCGATGGTGCGTGAGCGCAAATTCAGCGACCGCCTTGGCCGTCAGCATCTCGTGATCGTCGCGAGCCTGGCGCGGGTTCCACTGCAGCGGTGACCGCCAACCGTCCCTGCTCGTCAGCATCGTCGTCGTCGAGGCCGCAGCGCGGACCGGCGAGCCGAAGAACGCCTCCGGCCAGTTCCGCGCAGATGGCGTCACCATCGCCCTCGACTTCGGCCTTTCCTGCGCATCACCACGTTTTGTTACGACACAAGTTTCACTCGAGCACGTTTGCTGCGGCGTGTGCTGCTGTTGCTGGAAAGAAGAACGCGAGGGAGGTTCCGCGAGGCAGTCAGGCGTCACCACGGCGGAGCTTAACAGCGTGTGAAAGCGTTCGTCTCGGTGTAGCTGCTGCGGGCTGCAGTACGCGGACGACTTAGTGTCCGACGGGGAGCGTAGAAGAGTCATTGGCGCTGCTGCTGCTGTTCTTGTGGTGGCCGCCCCCGCAGGGGTGCGCGTGCACAAGTCGGACATCGACGCAGCATCCATAAAGCTTCCATCCACATCCAGCCCGTCTAATTGTCCAGCGTGCTCTTTCGCTTCGCGTTCGTCGCTATCTTCGTCACTTTCCCCGTCCACGGCGAACAGAAAATCGGCGTCGCGTAGGTACTGCAGGTGCACGGTATGATGGTGTGCAGACGGTGTCGCACTGTCACGCCGCACCGTAGCACTTGTGTTATTAGTATTATTATTATTGTTGTTAGCATCGCAATCGTTCCGTAACCAGCCTGTGCCGGTAGTCGCGGTCGCGAGAGAGGGTGATAGAAACACGGACGGTGCGGCAGCGCCCGCCACTGTAGGCACTGCTTCTGCCGCTGTGGCTGTTGCTGTTGCTGCTGCTGGTGACGCCCGACGCGTCAGACGCGAGGCGAGGCCAGTGGGGGGCGTGTGTGTATGGTGGGTGGTCGCGCGAGAAGGGGCGTGGGTCGATGTCGCGTTGAGTACTGCGGCTGCTGCTCCTGCTGCTGGTGCTGGTGCTGAGATAGAAATGGATGCCGAGCGGGCTCCTGCGTCCCACGCATTCACCACTTCACGCTGTCCGCTCACGCTGCGGACGATAGAAGCCTCCGCCGGCGGCGTCGACGCTTGGTGCCGTTGCTCCCAATCGTGTTCGTGCGGCTGCGGAAACGGCGGACAGTCCCTCTGCGTGTAGACGTGACTACCATCACCACCACCACCAAAATTCGCCTCTTCACCACCACTCGCGGTGGCTGCACTCTCCTCACACGCCCTCGCGCTCCGCCACGCCTGCGCGGTCTCCGGCGTGACGAGCTGGTTCATGCCGTGCCTTGGCGCGTGGTAGAGGTTGCGCGACACGGCCGCGGAGGAAGAATAGGAGGCGGGGGAGAACACGCGTGGGGTGCTGCTGCTGTTAACTACTGAGTGACACCCCGCCTGCGCCGCCGCCGCCGCCGTGGTCGAAGGGTACATCACCGAAACCTCATCAGCAGGGGCAATGAGGTGAAATTGCCGCGACTCGATCGGCAGCCGAGCCGGCGTGACGAAGGGCGACGACGGGGCTGACGACAAGTTTGTTGCGTTGTACGCACGCTGACCGTGCTGTAACTGTTGCTGTCCACGAGGACTCTGAGCGAAGAGCGCTTGCCGCTCTGACGCATCTGAGTTCGCATCGTACACACTGCGATGGTCGCTGATGCCGTTCACGTTACTACTGTTCGTGTAGTTGGGCTCCAGGTTGCTCGTCTGATCGCTGCTGCTGTCGAACGCGGCGGCGGCATCGATGCTGGACGTGACCACGTGATGATGATTATACTGTTGTTCCTGCTGCTGTTGCTGTTGTTGGTGTGGATGTGCGGGTTCTTTTCGGCTTTGCGCAGCGAGGAACGTGGAGCGTTGACTGTGGGGGTGACGCCAGGTGTTACGCGCACCGCTGCACGGGGAGCGCCACTCGGACGACCGCGGCGACACACCGCACGTCGCGGCCTCTACAACGTCTGTGTCTTTCAACGCCGCACCTGCGTCGAAATTCGCTGCTCTGCGGACGCCTGCCTCGCCCACGAACGCCGGATGAAAGGCGGCAGAACCACGAGAGGCGGCGGTGTGCGGGTCCGTCGCACCGGCCGTTGAGCTCTGCACGGATGTGTACAACGCGTGCTGCTGAATTGACGAGTGCGGTGCAATGGTTGAAGTCATTGGCCCACCTTGCACGCTATTGGCGTCCTGCACCCCGTTTTCTTCACGTGGGAGCACGCCACCGAGTGCCGCTGCTGCTGTTGCTGGTGCTTTCACGTGCGGAGTCACGTTGCACGCGTCGTACGCAGCCGGCACCATCGCTGGAATTCGCTGATTCACCGGCGTCGACAAGCCAGCCTCTTCCACCGTTGCAACTGTGGGAGTTTTCGACACTGCCACCATGAGCCCATCCTCACACGTCCATTTGCTGTTGGCGTTGTGGGAGGCGTGGCGCGCGTCGTGCCTTTCCACGACTCTGGAAATTGGCTCTGATGGCGGTTGAACTTGCGGTTGTGTGCTGTGGAGGTTTGTTGTGCTGCCCTGCACCGGCGGACTGCGACTTCCACGCACGTGACGCTCCACCGCGGTGACGTTCAACGGCGGCGGCAGCATGCGACGCAGTGACACGCGCGGCTCCGGTCGCTTGCTGGGCTCGGGGCACGGCTGACTCCGTTGCTGCTGCTGCTGTTGCTGATCTTCGCGTGAGGGAAGTACGGGAGAGCGTGTAGGCCCGCTGTCCTCACTCCGCTGTGTTGGTGTGAGGCCTGCTGCGATGTGCCTGTCACCGCTGCTGCTGTGGTGACTCACCGGGACGTAGCTGCTGCTCTGCGCCACCGTGGGCGTCGGCAGACTGCGTAGCGGAGGTGGAACCGGAAGCGAGGAGCGATAACGACCGTGAATGGACGTGGCAGAAGCAGACGATGGCTGCTGCTGCTGCTGCTGTTGTTGTTGGACGTACAACGGAGGCGTCGTCAGAGGAGAAAAAGAAGGCGTTAGCGAATTGCTGCGCTGACGGGCGGCAGAGCTTGAGGCGGCGGAGGCTGGCGTGAGAGACAAGTCTGTGTACGATAAAGGCGAATGGCGTACGACGCCACCACTTCCGATTTGACTGTTGTTGTTGCCCAAATTGTGGTGATTCTGTCGACTCTGTTGACCTACGCGACTCGACTGCTGCTGTTGTTGGGCGTGATAGTTGGGGGAGCGCACACTACTCGGCGAGGCGTGGGCGTGGTGGTGATGGTGATGAAAGTACGGGCTACGGCTGATGCTGTTGTTGCTGCTGTTGCTGCTGCTGTTGTTCGGAGCACGGTAGGCCGGGCTGCGCTGTTGTTGTGGAAGGGAAGTGTTGAGTGAAGGCGACGAGTCGACGGCAGGCACGGTGCGTGTCGCCTGCGTCTGGGGGGTGGTGTTGCTCTGGTTGTTGTTGCCGCTGTTGCTGTTGTGACTGTGTCGAGCGCGGGCGTATGGAGCCGGAGGACTCCGCACATCTGCAGCCTGGGCAGCAGTGATAGGGGAGACAAATGTCATCGCACTTGTTTTCTAATTCAATCAAAAAGGAAAAAAAAAAGAAACAAACAAATTAAAGCAGAGATAAAGAAGCACAAATCTGAATGTTTTCGTAAATTAAAGAGGCGATTACCTCTAGAGACAAAAAATATTTGTGCTTTTTTTTTAACAAGCGTGAAAAAAAAGGGAATAAACTGTTAACACGAGAGAGCACAAGTTCTTATCGGCCGAGTGAATACGTTTCGAGGTAGAATAAGAGAAAAGGATCAAAAAGTTTCGTCAGAGAAACCAATCGTTGAATCAAAGAGAAATCAACACGCAAAAGTGACGGTGCTTTGTGCAGTTTGCGTACCCTTTGTCGTTCTGAAAAAGAAAAAAAAAATGCTTAATTGACTGAAATGCAATCGTTCTATGAAGAGAAGAAAATAAGTGAAGGCGGGCTGGCAAATCGTAAAACTCAAAGACTACTCAGGGGGAAAGAAAAAGAGGACTTGAAAAGAGAGACAAGATGTCCTTGAACAAGAATCTATAGGGAAAAAATAAGAATTGAATAACAACAGTGAGTTTAAACGAAAAAGGTTGCCCGAGTAGTCTATGTCTGATGCACGAGTCAGAAGTTTTTTTTTTTCACAACCAGAAACAAGAAAGCGTGAACTTGAAGGTAAAAAAAGCCCGGGAAAAGCAACCGTGATTCAAAGAGCCACGGTAGGAAATTCCTCTAATTGCTGTCAAATCCAATTTGACCGCGAAAACAAAAAATAAGAGAACGCGATCGTCAATAAAGGTAAAATGAGAAGGAAAACGTAAGAAACGAACACGCTCTGGTTTGTTATTTAGACGCTCGTGTGCAAAGAAAGTGGGGGAAAAAAACACAAGATCGAGGCGAAAGAAAGAGTGAGCTCCAAAGTCAAGGCTTTGTTGTGTACTGCTTCGATTATCGCGTCGGGTGAATGCTATTTGCTTAAATATGCGCCTTTCGTACAGCCACACTAGTTGTGCGCTTAGAACGACAACGGCGAAAACAACAACTTAAAAAAAAAAAACACAAAGATTGTCTGATTATTGTTAACTAAATGTATAGAAAGAGTGGAGTAAATGGTGTCAGAAGTAGAGATCACGTTTATGAACTCACACACACGCCAAAAAAAAAAAGGAGGAAAAAAAGGTTGCCTCGCACGCACCAAGAAGGGACAATGAGAACACTGATGGGATCAACAGAAAAGAGTTACGTGCCTAAAGAAGCAATTGTATATGAGCGAAAGAGATGAAAGAAAGTGGTACAAAAAAAATAAAACGAGGAAGCTAGTCAGGCACTCAACCCTCAATCCCGCCAGATGATAAAAAGGAAAGCTTTCAGCGAGTACAACAACAACAACAAAAACACAAAAATAAAAGAAAGAAAGAAAACGCGGAAAATAGGTTATGCTTCCAAGGAAGAGCCCAAGGCCAAAGAGGGAAGGCTAGAGAAAGTACAAAAAAAAGAGCAAAAATGATAAATTGCGGGAATGAAGTAGCTGATGCGTTTGAATGACAAGAAAAAAAAAAAAGCGACAGCTCTAACGAAGAAACGAGAAAAAAAAGGGTTAACACGGAGAGCGAGAATGCGTTTTAAAACAGAGAGGGAGAGGGGCGGCGGATAGGTTAATAAAGGAAGAGCTTCTTTTTATGCGAGAAGTGGAATGGGTAAACAACAGAAAAAGAAAAAGAAAAGAAGGATTGTGTTGCTGAACAAATTAAAATGGAAAGACAAAGAAAATCACTGGATACTCTAAACAACAAAAGGGAAGACAAGAAAGAGCAGAAGCTAATAAAAAAAACCAATAAGAGAGGTGAATGACAGAGGGATAGGCAAAGAAGAAGACAAACAACGAGCGTTAGAGCGCGCACTCAATAACGAGAATAACAAGGCAAAAGAGAGAGATGCGGATACAGAATTAATAATAAGAGTGAGGGGTGATTGATGCGTGCAATCAAGAGTAATAACACCGAGAACAAGAGATGGAAAAGAAAGGAGAAACAAAAGCGAGCGGGGTATTGAGGTATTAACAGTGGACAAGAAGTAAGTCAAAAGAGAACACACACGAGTGCCAGAATTGAAAAAAAAAATTTAGAATTTTTTAGGTTGAGGGTTACCGGAAGAAAAGCTAAACAAAAGAACGAAGCAAAAACAGTGAAATAAGGGATCAAAAGGGAAAAAGAATAGAGCAAGAATACTTAATGAAACAGAGAAAACACCCACACAAACATAGAGAATACGCCGATTCAAAGTACCCGAGAAAAGAGAAAAAGATCGAAAAGGAGGAACAAAGAAGAACGACGCAGTCAAAGGATATTGATGAAAGCAAAGAGCGTTGACTTCGCTGTTCTCAGAGTGCCCGTTTAGAACCAATCTTTTTTTCGTTTTCTAGAGTTCGCGTGCGTATTGGGTAGGAAAACAAAATTTTTTTAGTAGCGTCTCAGATATAAAAATACCCGAAGATTCGTTGAACAAATTCGACAAAAGAAGTCACAGGATCTAAAAGAGAGAGAGAGAGAGAGAGCAAGAGAGTGAATGTCAAGTGATGCACTCTCAAGAAAAAAAAAAAGGTAAAGAAAGGTGATGTTTGACGACAAAAATGCAGCCTATCCAAAGGAAGGACAAAATTTTGCTCGAAAACAGTAAGCGAAAATAAATAAATATATATATATGACTTTATTTGTGTTGATGAATAAGGAAGAGGGGAGAAATGGAAAAGGAAAAGTAAAACACACACACAAAATAAAGTAGCAAACAAAATAAAGCAGGTGACTAACACTGGAATAAAAATCGAAAAAAGGGAAAAATTAAACTCAGCTCGTCAAGGAGAAAGAAGGTCTGACTTTAACGGCTTACAAAAAAAAAAAGAAAAGGTTTAAAGACACAGAGAAGCTGGGATGAGAGAAACAACACACGGGCACGTCAAGAAGAAAAAGCAAGCAAATTGAGAAGTCAAAAGATAAGGAGAAGCCTTTTTCTTGTTTTGTTTTCCAGTTCCAGCTCGAGGTGAGATTGACGGCGATAAAGGTAATAGCAGTATGCAAATAACTCTAAAAATGGGTGAAGAAAGGAAAATGCCAATCTTTTTTGGTGGAGATTTGATGGAAAAAAAGGTCTCAAATCACGAAAGAAAACTGCGATAGCAAAACCAGAAGCTAATGACTTCTCAACACGTGTGTTCAGAGAAAAAGAAAAGAGAAAAGTGAAAACTACACCTGAGAAAACAGGGCTTGTTCTCGCTGGTCGCTACCACCTTTGGCTTCTCCTCTGAGTTTCTGCCTTCTTTTCGTGTTGAAACACAAACACAAAAAAGGAAAAACAGATGAGAATTTCTTTTTCAGATGATGAGATAAGAGGTACTTAGTTTAATTCTGTATTTAATTTCTGGTAAAGTTGCGGAGGAACGTTAAAGTTCGAGAGGATTTCTTTTTTCTTTGCTTATTATATTATATAGATGTTTTTGTTGTTATATAAACTTTACTTTAACAAAACTCTGTATAGAATATATATATATATGTAATTAACTCTATTTAATTTTTTTTTTTTAAAGGGTGACTGTGGCGAGTTTGCAACGAGGTGTTCGTGTAGAGGGTGCAGAAAGAGAAAAAAAGGGGAGAGAAAACGGTGACGAGGCACAGAGTTGGTCTTTTAGGCAATAGCGAACTGCGTTAAAAAGACAAAAAAGAGGCAGTAAAGCTGCCTTCAGCGTGTTCCATAGCATGCGAAGAAAGCATCTTTTTTTTTTCCTCCTGCGCTGTTCCTTGCAACCTCTCTGCTACAAAATTTAGGAGCACTTTGTGGTATCTTTGGAGCAGAAAAGAAGAATGGCTTGATTGGGTTTAACCTCTTGTTGTTGAAACAGGTACCACCGTTTCCGAGCCAGATAAGTTTTGCCATCAAATTCTTTACAACCATCCTTTGCTTCTATGCCGTGCTGCAAATATTATTTTCTCTTTTTTATTCTAATCTGATTAAGCCATAGAACCTTCAAGCAAATAGTTTCAACAAAAGCAATTATTTTTCTGAAAGGGGAAAAAACAGAGAAAAGCGATTCGAACGTTTTAATGGAGCAAGAAGAGAAACGAAAAAAGAGGGATGATTTAATAAAGATGGCAGCTTCTTTCGGTGTTGTCGCGCTTTTTGATACGCTGACAGGGGAAAAAGCTTTTTTGCAACTCGAAATAGCGACGCGAAACTGAAAGGATCAACGAGGTTTGGCATTTGCATTGAGTGAGTAACGATGCTCACACAAAATGACAAAGAAAAAGAGCATATATTTAAAGCACTAAAATATAAATCTGCTTTTGTCAAAGGGGAGCAAAAGAAAGAAAGAAAACGAAAGACGCGTCTACTGGAGAAGTCAGCAAGGGAGACGAACTCAACAATGAAGAAAAAAAAGGGTGGAAGAGGTAAAACTCGTTTCTCTACTGCACGACTACGCGTCCATCACAATCACCTCCAAATTCAACACGTAGAGGCTGTGCTGACGCGTGTCGCTCTCCGCCGATCCCGCCGATCCCTCTTGTGGTTGCTGCACCCCGGCTACCTCACACAGCGTCGACGCCGCCTTCTGCCACACGCTCAGCGGGGGCGAGTTGAACGTCGCGCACGCGCTGGTCGCGCCGTGGCAGAGACTATCGTCCAGGTAAAGACTGCTGCCCCCACCACCGCCGCCGATCACGATAGAAGTGTGACGGCAGTTGATGAACTGCGTGTTCTGGCGACTGGCGTGGAAGGTGCGCAGCTGAGGCGGTGGTGCCACCGTCCTGCCTTCGGCTTCCCCAGCCGCCGCTTTCGCAGACGGCACGAGAAGCTGAAAGACGAAGCAATCTTGGGTGCCGTAGTACCGCCGCGATTCAAGGCGAAGCAGATCGGAGAGATAGGCGCCAATGTAGAGCTTGTTGAACGGCATCTCATCATCGTGGTCTTCCGTGCTCACAGTGTTGCTGCTACTGTCTTTGCTCTTGTTGACATTATCCGCCAGCGGGTTCGATCTGCGACTTGCCTTTTCGACTGTAAGCGGCTTCCGCAGCTCCGCCAGCGCGTCACGCACGCCGCGATCGTCCTCGGCGAACTCAAACGTGGTCGACGCTGGCAGCTCCAGCACCAGCAGCATCGGCCGCGCATCATCACGGGCGCCACTCGACCCCCCGGGCCCCTCCATCGCAGGAGGGAGGCTGAAAAGGCCGTTGGCTTGCCGCATGTGTCGCTCACTCTCCCGCTTGCAGTTCGCGAAGAGGGTGGTGAGGCTAACGCCGTGCATGCGAGTGCTGTAGATCACGCGCCACGGGCTGTACTGCTGGAGCAGTGGGAGTTCGTTGTGGAGGAGGCGGCGGCAGGCGCGTGAGAGGAGCGAGACGCCGGCGATGTTGGCGTTCGCGTCGTCCGCGGCGGTCTGCCGTCGCTGCAGCGTCTCGACGAGTTGCCGCGTCGCCTCCTGCGTCTCGACCGAAGTCGTCGTGAAGGCGGAGAAGTCGAGGGAAACGTCCGGGGTGTAGGCGGGCGGCACATCCCAGTTCACGTCGATCACCGTGCCGTCCGCCCCGACCACGGCCGTCTCCGAGGCAGCGATGACGTGCGCTGCGGCGCCGCTCTTCGCCTCGGGGGACGCACCCGAACCTGTGGAATTCTCACTCGACCTGTGCCGTTGACTCTCCCCACTGCGTGTGTTCACGTTGTCTCCATCCGAGCCGAAGAGAAGGTCGTTGTCGGCGGTGTGGGACGTGTCCACGCTGCGCCCGCGCAGGTTCTGTCGACGCTCCCGCATGCCCTCTTGGGTCGGGATGGAGAGCGTGCGTGTATTCCAAAACTTGGACAGCACGGGCTCGTGTTGGAAGCTGGGCTGCGGGGCGGCAGGCGGGGGAATAGCCGCGTAGCTGGACGCGCATACCTCACATAGACCCTGCTGCGATGGCGAAGGCAGTGGTCCATCTTCTTCTTGTAGTGCCGCGATGGAGGACGTTGCATCGCCTGCCTTGGTGGGCGGCGTGACGGTGTCTGACATCGGCGACGCGTCGCGGACGCCAAACTCGGACACCGGAGGCTGCTGCGGCTGCTGCTGCATCGAGTCATCATTCAGCGGGGAGCGCAGCACGAGCGAAGGGTCTGGCTGAACTGTGGTCGACCCGACCATCGTCGGTGGTGGAATCGCGTCGACAGGCGACGGCACACCGGCGGAGTTTGGTGAGACGACGGCAGGCGCGGTGATCGTGGCTGGGTTCGAACCCGGTACGGCGCCCGTGCCTTCTACGGCAGGAGAGGAACTCTTCAAATTAAACCCATCTTCCTCTCGTCTGCCCTGTCCACCACTTGCCGTTCCGTTCAAAGTTTTGCTATTGTTGGCCCGCGGCGCGGCCGTCGCCGCCGGGCTGCTCAGCACGTGTCCACCACGCTGGGCATCTGCCAAGGCACGCGCGTAATAGCGCTGGGTCTCGCCCTCCCGCCTCGCTCGCCACTGCCGCCACCACCGCTCCCCAAAGCGGCCCTTCATCGCAACTTGTAAGATGTGCAGCGCCTTGTTTAGTTCCTGCGCCACGAGGTCAACGTGGCTGGCCGTGATGGGCTCGAGGGTGTGCAGTTGGGGATAGCGGTAAAGCAGCGTCAGCAGGCGCAGGCACGACGCCTCGCTGGGGGTGCGGCTCTGTAGCTGAACCGATGGCGTGTGGAGAACCGTGTCCGCCTCTGCCACCGGCTCGGTGGAAGCTGCTGTTGTTGTCTTCGTTGACGGACCCGGTGCGGGTGTGCCCGCGCCTCCCTTCACCGCACCCGTAACGCCACTTCCTGCAGCTGCTGCAGCGGTGTTCGTTGCGCGTCCAAGACGCATGCGTTCATTCTCTTCCGGTAGAAGTGAAATGGTGAAGTGACTCCCGCCCACACCGGCGGCTGCGCTGTCTGCAGCGGAGGACACAAAGAAAGCTCCTGAGCCGGACGCTGCGGAGGGCGGCGGGAAGTTCGAGTTCGAACTGATGTTGTTGTTGTTGTTGTTGTTGTACGTCGTGGAAGGGTGAGATGGCGTGAGCAGCTCACACGCACCCGGGCCGCTTGTCTGCACCTCCGGTATAAAGTTCCGTATCGCCGCTGTTGCCGCAGGGTTGGCCCCACCCCCTCCCCCCGCCGTCTTCGCCCGGTCGTTGCCGCTGGTGGCGGCATTCCTACTAGTACGAGTACTATCACTCGTGCTTGCATTCGCAAGACAGCTGTTGTTACTCGTCATGGTGTTCGGTGACATCGCAGACCACGGCGTGGACTCATACACGCGACTCGCGGCTGCTGCCGCGTGCTCACGCCGTGCTTCGGCGAGGCGTTCCGCGTACCCGCCACCACCCACACCAATGCCAGACCCACGCAAAGCTGGATCATCGCTCAGCCCGCTGGGGTCGATGCGCGAAGGCCGCACGTCGTGCCGGGCTGATGTCGCTGCTGGTGTGCTGTTGAAGGGGGTGGAACCCGCGGTGGGGGTCTCCATCTGCGCCTCCGCCTCGGTCGACATGGGATGCACGAAATTCGCCACGTTGCGCCAGCTTGCGGCCGCGCCTTTCATAAAACCAAACAGCTCACTCACCACACTCGTGGCTGCGTTCTGCTGCTGCTGCTGTTGGTGTAATTGTTCTTGATGGTGTGGATGGGAAGTGGAGTGAGGATTTAAGGTGACTGGCTTCACCGGCGCCACGCGTGTCCAGCGCCGCCGCCGCTGCCGCTCCTCCTCCGTCGCCTTCCGCGTGTGATTTGGATGCAACAGCACACCTGTTGTCGCTGTCGCCGTCCCAGCTGGCGCGGCCGATGTTGATGCCGAGGGATGCGGGTGTAGGCTGTGCGTGGGAAGTGTGTTCAGTTCACCACCAGTGGCGGCGGTGCCGCCTCGCCGACCGCCGTGCTCTCCTGCCCCGTTGCTGTTTTGATGGCTGAGGTGGCCGTGCTCAGACACCGGCCGTCCATGCACGCCCATCACGCCATGAAAAACTTTACTGAGACGGTACAAGGTTGCGAAGTTCAGCGTGCTGCTCAGCACGTTGCTCACCAGCACGTACGGCAGCTCCGGCGCGAGCAGCGACACGTTCCCCGTGCTGCTGCTACCTCCCCCACCACCACCACTGCTATTTTTGTTGTTGTCGCAATTCGCGTAATCGTGCGGTGTGGGGATGCCGTAGGACTCGAGGCCGTACAAGGTCAGGCACTGCCCATTGGTGAACGCACAGACGACCTCGTCGCACGCCTGGCGAATCGCACGATCCATGCGGTGGGCCTGTTCCCCACGGTGGGCGTGCATCTGCTGTGGTGAAGCCGTCGACGACGTGTTGCTGTTGCCGTCCCTGTTTGACGTGACCGAGGTAAAATGTGCCGGGAGCACCCCGGCATCCAGCAGAATTTTCTGTGCACGCTTGGCGAGGAAGAACTCAACGAGTAGATTTGCCACGATGAGCACCTCTGCAAGACCTCCGCTTGTTGTTGTCTGTCGTGTCGACGTGTTATCAGGCTGCCGCGACATCAAATTTGTCGTTGACTCGACGCTTTGCTGCTGCTGCTGCTGTTGTTGTTGTTGGAACTGTATCATCTTACGCTGCTGCGCCTCCAGCGCGCAGTGAAAAGCGTAGATGACGTAAAAAACATCCTCGGCCGTCTCGCAGCCCATCATCAGCCCACACAGGTCGCGTAGCGCACTCGTGCGACGGGCAAGTCGACGCACGAACATCGGAATGGCGTGCAGCACAGCCGTGTTCGGTGACGTGGTGGTACTCGACGAGGCTTCGACTTCCACAACTGCTGCTGCTGCTGGGTTGGAAGGGGAGCTGGTCGACACCTCTTGTCCAACCATTTCGGTTGTTGTGTTGTTGTTATCTTCTGCTTCAGGGTTGTCAAAGCGGAGCGCACCTTCCTGGGCATTGACCACCGCCGCACACGATGCCAGGAAAATTTGTTGGCTGCTCGCGTTTGCACCCGCGGCTCCGTGCGCATTTAGTTGCGGTTGTTGTTGTTGCTGTTGTGGCCACGCGGCATTGTCGGGTGCGTGTCGCGTCGGACTTGTCATCGGCAACGGTCCGTGCGCGGTGCCCATCGCAGAGAGTGTAATGCCCGAACGCGGCCGCGTCAGGCGCGCAGCTTCGGCACTTCGCTGTTGTTGTTGTAAATCGCCACCCCTCTCTGTCTTCTCCTGCAGATTGGGCTCTGCCGGCGGTGCGTTTTGCCGCGGTAGACTCGGCGGCGTCACCGACTGCTGTTCCTGCTGTTGTTCCTGTTGTTGTTGTTGGTTGGGCCGCGGTGGCGGCTGGTTGCTGCGGGAGTTCGAGACGGAGCGCGACGGCGGCGGCGGCTCGTCCGCCGCACTGCACTCCGCCAGCACCGCCACCCAACTCAACGCACACGCCCGCTCCTCGCTCGTCACGCTCTCCTCCGGTGGCTCGGCAGACGCGAAGAGGCGTGACACCGGCGTGGAGGCGCCGACAACGCCCGTCCCTGCACTTGGCATAGAATTGTAATTGTCATTATTATTGCTGTTCCCGAGGCCGCCGCGTGCACTCGTCGGGCTGCCGGCCCCGCTGTTTAGCGGACTCTCCATCAGCCCTCCGCCCGCCGTGGCGGCGCTCGCGTTGGCGCACGAGTCGCCGTACAGCTTCCACAGCCGTCGCACGTCCATCACGGAGAGCCAGTGGTGGGTATCCTCGACGAAGCCCTCGTTCCACAACGCGCACGCCACATCCCAGAGCAGCGTGGCGAAGAGCAGCGAGAGGGAGGAGGAGGACGAGGTGCCAAAGACGGCCGCGAGATCGTTTGAGTTTGTCGCCGTGGTGGTTGGTGTGGCGTTGGAGAAGGTGGGCGACCCGCCGCCCAGCGACGACGCCGTCGGGGAAGACTTCAAATGCGGGATCAGCCGCGCGATGGCGTGTGCGTTGTTGCTGTTGATGTTGTTGGTGTTATTACTCGAACTGTTGATGTTCGGCGAGTACGGCCCTGCACTGCCACTCGATAGCGTCCCACTGGCGCCTCCCGCACTACAGTTCCCACCACCACCACCACCACGACCAGCATTAGCAGCAGCAGCGGCAGCGGAGGAGGAG
This sequence comes from Crithidia mellificae, assembly GCA_002216565.1. Lineage (NCBI taxonomy): Eukaryota > Euglenozoa > Kinetoplastea > Trypanosomatida > Trypanosomatidae > Crithidia > Crithidia mellificae. Next base: position 2,427 of record MDUD01003646.1, on the reverse strand, counting down.
GGAAAGACAAACGCGTTTGCGTTACTGCTGCCCGCCCCTGACTCTGCTCCTGCCTTCACGGTGCTGCCGGGTCGCAGCATCGAAGTGGGGGAGCTGAACGAATTCCCGTTGGGCGGCAAGGTACCGTTGGCCAAGAAGCCGGAGACGCGAGAGGGAATTGGCACCTTGCACAGCTTCTCCAACGTCGCGATGGGCAGCGCGTCTGGGTGCACCTTCGCCAGCAAACACGCTAACCACCGCGCGGTGGCGGCGTCGTAACCGGGTACGTCCTCCCCCGTTGTGCCGGTCAACCCTGCGAGCGACGCGGAGGATCCCGCGGAGGCGGCGAGTGGCTTCTTCGCTTGCGATGGTGGCGCTAGATGGGTGTGTGCCCGTTCCTCCTCGCGTTGTCGCTTCTGTTCGTAGTAGTTGCGCTCTTCGTCGTAGTCGTCTTCGTCGAGGCCAGGCGGCAGGAGCATCCCCACGTTCACCAGCGGATCGACCAGTTGCTCAGCGTCCGCCGTGCGCGCAGCGTTCGCGCTGTCCGTCGCTTTCGCAGCCTCGTTTTCACTACGTGTCACTTTCTGTTTGTTGTTCTTGTTGTTGTTGGTGTCACCGTCGTGTACACCGTCTCCCTCCGCTTCATCGTCCTCTGATGCATTCTCATCCACCTCGACAGAGGGTAGTACCTGCGATCCCTGACCTTCAACGCTTTTTCTCGCCGCCCCTTCCTGCGCGGCTTTGCGGGTCTCGTACCCCATCGCAAGGGCGAGCAGCACCAGTTCCTCGAGCAAAAAGCACTTGCGAAAGAAAATCTTCACCACCAGTGCGTAGTTGTTCGCGGCGACGGTGGCCTTGCCGGCAGCCACCGCACTCACCGCATTCTTCAACGAGAGTTGCAGCAGCTGTGTGTCGGTGAGCGGCGACGAGGGACTCGTCGGGGAGGCGGGGGAGTTCGCCGTGGTGCCGTTGTGTGAGTCAGGGGAAGCGGTGGTGGCGCTGTTGGACGGCACGCTTGCAGCGGCGGGAAATTCCATTTTTGTTCTTCTCCTGTATCAATTCACCTTTCACGTGTGCGATGTCAATTTTTGAGTATCACTGCGTGCGTGTTTTGCTTCTCTCTTTTCTTTATTTTATCTCGTTGTTCCTGATGGCGATCGCAGAGGTCTGAAATAAAAAAGAGGGGTCACTGCGGTGATGACACGGTGACTAAATGTGTATGCGCCAATCACAGAAGTAATTTAGAAAACTCGCTCTCCTGGGTTTTTCGTGCACTCGAGGTAACAGGGTAGGGGAGTGAAAAGAGGCAAGAGAAAAGGAATGATGAACAGCAAAATAAAGTCACAGGAAAAAAAATTCAGCTGAAGCATAAACAATAAAAATAAAATAAACGTATTCGGGAATAGTTTTTGATTGGTGAAGAGACAAAGTTATCGTTTAGAAAGAGATACAGTGCCAAATGGCGCTCACGTGTGCTTATATATATCAAAAGACAGAATGTGTATCGTAACGGTAGAAAAAAAAAATAGCAATTAAAATAAATTGCTATTGAGCTGCACTTCGATAAAGCAACCACAGTCAAAAGAGAACAAAGCTCACTGACAAGCACAAAGAGAAAAACAATTTCAATGTTTACGCTCTTTGCAACTCTCAGATTTGTGAGTGTGTGATACGTACATGAAAGTGGCAAGGAGTACCGAAAAGGCGGAAAGAAAAGGTACAGTCAAACATAGAATGAGTCGTGCTAAGATTTAGTAAAAGAGTCATCATAGTCTTAAAAGTACATGATAGTCTAGAACAGTAAACAGTTCAAAGGAGCATTACCTGTAGTCAAAATTAATCTTGACATGTGATTTGCAAGCACAGACAAGAACTCCGGAGTCACCACTCTTCGGTTACATAGAGACTTTTCTTTTTGCAGTGCACTGCAGCAGCAAGAAAGTTGTTGGCCGTCGCGAATGCGCATTTTTGCTCAACAAACGCCGACACATCGCGCGAGAAAGCCACATTTCTTTTTTTAACTCTCAGTGTGAGTTTTAGGTAAAGGGTAAATGAAACAAAAAAATAAAAAACTAAGGTCACTTTCACACCAGTGCAATGAAGTGAATGGGAAAGCCAGAGCTTCCAGTCCTTCACTTCATCAGCACCAATGAAACAGCTCTGAAACACAATCTTCTATCCAAGAAAAAGAAGGCGAGATCGTGCGGAGAGAGGGAGCGAACCGAAAAAAGGAAATGAAAAACTGAAAAAAGGAGCGGAGAGAAAGAAAACACAAAGTACAAACAGCTTCTTTTTTTTTTGCTAGTTTCCTTTTATCGGGACTTAGTCGAACAGACCGAAGCCCATGTCGTCATCGCCCTCCTCCTCGACCTTCTCCTCCTTCTTGTCCTTCTTGCCAGCCGCAGCCGGGGCCGCACCGCCGGCCGCAGCCGCCGGCGCCTCCTGCGC
>MDUD01003637.1:0-14063 GCA_002216565.1 Crithidia mellificae | reverse complement strand
CTTCTTTTCCCGTCAGTTACTTTTGACAACGAGCACAATGATGAATAGAAACTAATCTACACGAGAGGCTCGTTTCTCCGCTCGAAGCTAATCATTGATGTTGGAGTGCTACACATACACCCGAAGGCATCGTTAAAGATGCACCATCGCTGAAACGTCACACTTGCTAAAAAATTCAAAAAAAGAAAAGTGCTATATCCACTAATGCTTTTTTTTTTTAATATACATGCTTTATCCGCACATTTTGTTCTTCCTTTCTTATTATTTCTTCAAACATAATAGCTTTACTCAGAGGCGTGTATAATAATCGTAACGCGCTACTTGTATTCATCACAAAGCCATTTCTTTCGCCTTGCGTTCTTTCCTTGTTGTTGTTTTTTGCGCTGGACTAGGCGTGAAGCAATGACCACGAACTACGACGAGATGCCGCGCGAAAAGCGGCTGACGGAGCAAGAGATGGAGCAGCACATTGCGCGGCTGACGGCGCCACGGCAGCCGGCGGAGGCACGCGATCCATTTGAGGTGTGCCCCACTAAACGCATCTCCGCTGAGGAGCTGAACAAGATGACAGATCGGCTGTACACGCAGAGCCTCGAGCGGCGTGCCGCGTCGATGGCGGAAGCAGAGCAGGCCGCGTACGGCAGCAAGAGCGGCGCGACGAAGACTTCCGCAGGGGCAGTGAAGCTGACACCGGAGCAGGAGGAGCAAGCGGTGTCGCGACTCTACGCAGAGGCGTTGCAGAGTCGGCAGGCGAGCATGGAGCAGCTGAGGAAGCAGCATCAGTACCATCCAAAAGAATCGACGAAGAAGGTACCGCTCGACGCGTTTGTGCAGCACATGTACACCGATCGACTGGAGGCGAAGAAGAAGACGGAGAAGCGCTTGCATGACTTGTACATTGCTCCGACGGAAATTCACACCGGGACCATAACAGCAGCGCAGGCAGCGGAGTCGGGCAACCGCCTCAGCACGACTAAGACCGGGGCGTGAGGACAGGAAATGTAAGGTATGTATACTACACGAAAACAGTTTGTTCCCCTGCCGCGTCTCTCTTTTCACATGATTGGCTTAGAAGGTTTCTTTTCCCTGCTCTTCGACCACCTATGTGCCTTTCAGCACAAACGCATAGCGTTTGCTTTCTAAGGTTTTTCACACCAACATTTGAACTTCCTTTAGGTACGAACGCCTCTTGTCTCTGAAAATATACTTTTTTTTTTGTAAGCTCCTACATGTATAGTTCTGCAGCTAAGCTGTGACACCAACTGTGAATATTTTTAAGTTAGTTGCCTCTTTACGTTTTCCTTTCTGCACGTACACCCTCTTTTGCCCCCTTTAAACGTCAAAGAAATGCAAACGTACACCTTTTAAACTCAATTAAACCTAAAATGCTGCATTTCACTGCAGAATTGCGCAGCTTTCTAGCGTGCGTTCTTCGCTAGAAACATCGAAGAAGTGCGTTCTTTTACACGTTCTGTGCAACGACAAAGCTTGACAGNATGTTTTGACGCACAGAAAGAGTTTCTTTGTCTTTCTCTCCACTTGACCTCTTCATCTTGATCTTCACTTCTCCACAGTTGCAGAGTAGTTTGTCGGCGAGACTTGCGCTTGGACCATTTGGTGCAATTACAATTGTGGACTTTTGTAATATTTACAAAGAGTAGCGTAGACTTTTCAATACATTATCATTAGCACCGTCCTCCATAACACTTAGATTCAAAATGAGTGATGCCGCAGCGTACTTAAAGCGCGGTAGGCAAATTCAATCACAGAAGTTTGGCCGTGCTGGTGTCGCGCGGGATGACGGATCGGCCTCAGAAGGCGGCGAAGGCGACAGGGCCCAAAGTCGGCCCAGCGGAGTGGACAGCATCGTTATTCTCCCTCTCCACGACGCTCAACACGAGACACATCAGCTACCCATGAAGAAGAAGAAGAGTGCGAGCAAAAAGCGCCGGCGTGGTGACAGCGACAGCGACAGCGACGAGACAGAGACGACCGTCACTGTCCTCGCCACATCAAAAGCTGCCCCTGCTCCATCAGCGGTACGCGACGAGGAGAAAGTGAGCGCGAGCTGCGCACCCGCTGAGGCGTCGGCGTCGACGGCGGCCGACTTGGAGCTGGCGAACGTGGCGTCTCCGTCGTCGCCTTTGCCGCCGGTGGAGAATGTGGCACAGCGCATCAGTCTGCTGTCCAAGTGGTTCCCTGCCGCGCTGCAAGAGAGTAAGATGGACCCTGCGGTGGCCCCGGGGTCGGATTTCGTGGCCGCAACGGTGGAGCGCATGGCAAAGGCGCGCGACTACGTGCTGAGCCTGCGGTACGGCATCGAAGATCTGGAGGCGCTGCTAAAGGAGAGCCGGGAGCTGCAGCCGCGTTTGTGGGCGGTCGATGAAGGCGATAAGAGCGGTGGGCGTAGGCAGCACTATTGGCAACTTTCCGGTTCGGCAGTGGCAGGGGTGGTGCGGGCGAGTGGGACGGCACCGTACAAGGAAGCCCTAGCAGAACTCAGCAACGACGTGCCGACGACCTCGCGTGCGGTGGCGGCGGCCGTGCGTGCTGCGGTGCACCGTCGCCGCCGCCTCCGCGTCCCTCTCGACTACCGACCCAAGGCGTGGCACGACCTCCTCGACACACGTGGACCAGAAGCAGGCTACGTGCTGCGCCTCTCTGATATTCTGTGGCTGAGCGTGGCGAGCGCAACGGCGCTGTTCTCGGTTGTTGCTCAACGTCTCCTGCGCAGCGCACGTGCGCTGGCGGAGAGGCGTGCGGGGGAAAATGGTGCCGCGGTGCCGCAACGCGACACCGAAGTCGTTGCAGATGACGGAGAGGGAGAAGAGGACTCGGCTGACGGCGCATCAGCGAAGGACAAGGCGAGTAAGCGTCCCATCTTCTTTGACAACACGGATGAAAACAGTTTTTCAGATGATGCGGAGGAACCTGATGAGGTTTCTCTGTGGATTGCAGAAACACCGTTTGCGTTCTCGCCCACGCTGTCGGCCAATGAGAAATCTCTGCTTGCTTTTTTACGTTACGTTATGCCTGTCCAGGAAGGTGACGGCTCGGCGGATGGTCGAGTGTCCACCGGCTACGGCGTGTGGCTCTACGCGGCCTTCACGACGCTTGACACGCCACTGGATCCCGACACAGCCCGTCTCGCTCACGACCTTTTCCGTACGTGCTGCCGGCACCTCCGCACCCTCGCTGCGTGGAAAAACGTGCAGGGCAGTGCCCGCAACTCTCTGCTGAAAGAGTTTGCACCGCGACCAAAGGGAACAAAGGCATCTTATCGGTCTCTTGATGACATTGCACGAGAGGACGTGCTTGCGTTGTACACCATTGTCGTGGTTCTCTCTCGCTTCTTCCAGCAGAACCAGGACCACTTCATTCCTCTGTAAAGACGTTCAGTTTCACGTTTGCACCTCTAAGCAAATAACAGTCTCTAACATAACGATATCTCTAAAAGCTGAAGGCTTGAACACAAGTGCATACTAACGCTCTTCTCTTTGTGAAATCGCAACAGAAGGTTTAGTGAATTAAGTAATCAAAAAGCTGACGTTGACTACAATTAGTGTTGCTTTCATGATCAATTCAACACTTATTTAGAATGCTAAAGGAAGCGGAAAACAAGAGGCGACATTGAATGGTTATTGAGTTTTTGTGTATCAGGTTCTTCATCTCTATTTTATTTTTCTCTTTTCTCCTCCTCTGCAACTACACTTCCGTCTATTTGGTACACCATAAGGCTGCCTTGCCTTTTCGTTTGTAGGGCATTATCCAACACAGAGTTTTAGAAAAGCCAAACACGAGGCCACCACTATCCTTCTGATTTTTGCTGCTGTTGATTGCTAATACATCGTTGTAGTTCATTTATCTTTAGTTTCCCTCTTACTATTACATTTTTTTTTTCTCTTTCTTTTTAGAAAGGCATTGTGTGCTTTTAATTATTATTGCTTGATTAGTTCTGTACCATTCTTCAAGTTCTGTGTATCTGGCTTCACTTTTTATTTATTTGAGACAGTAGCTTAATTATTTGGCGTTGGTTAATTAGATCAATCTGTTGCTACTACCGTATTAACTTTTCTTTTTCCGCTAGGGTAGTTCAAGCGCGTTTCGCTGATTGGCGCATTGCTTCTATCCTCCTTTCCACAACTAGATACCTTCCTTTTTTTTTCTTTTCCTTGGCAAAGCACGCGATGTTCACGATTCTCTGCTGCGCCGACTTACTTGGTGAGAAGGTCAACCTTGAGGTTACCCTTGACGCAGCCCCGGTGTCGGTGCAAGACCTGGTGGGTTCGCTAACGCACATCTTCGCCAACGAAGAGGCGGCTCTCCTGGCACGCCAGGGCTACGGTGCCGCGAGTGCCCCGCCCTTTGAGGTAGCCAGCGCCTTTATCTACGACGACGTGCAGCTGCACTGGTCACGGCTCAAGTCCATCACCCAACTGCACGAGTACGACCAGCTCTACGTCTTCCAGCCACAAACGCAGTGGCACCACGACACCCAGCAGGACCTGCCACCCCCGCGGCCACCGGTGCGGAGTCGCGCCACCTCGCTCGCAGGCATCGCCGGCACTCACGCCGCAGCCCCGCTGTCGTCATCGACGTTCGTCGACGGGAGCCAGCAGACACCAGTGCGGGGCTTCGGCCAGCCGCCGTACAGTGCTGTCGGGGCGACCGCAGCAACAAATGTGCCGTCCGCCTCACGCTTTTATGGCGGCCTTGCCAACCCGCACCGCACGCCGGCTAACGAGGCGGCCTCGACGCTGTCGACGGCGTCCCGCCCGGCCACGCGCTCGCCGGTGCGCACGCAGCTGGAGGAGCAGCGACGCGAGGAGGAGCGACTGGCCCTGCAGCTGTCCTCGGTGCGAAGCGAGCGGGAGCGGCTGGAGCGGGCCGCGCAACGCGAGGAGGACGACGAGCGCCGCCGCCGTGCTGCGGAGTTGGATGCGTTGATGCAGGAGAAAGAGCAGGAGATGTGGGCCCACCGCGACGCGCTGGCCAAGGCGGAGGAGGCGTATCAGCAACTGCTCGCGGAGAAGCAGCAGTTGATGCGGTCCATCTCTCCCCAGTGAGCCGCAGCGCCACAGTGAGGCTTCTTTTTTTAAGAGCTCTTCTTTCCGTGCGTTGCTGTTGTTATGTCCTCGATGTTGAGCTTGCCTTGGCCGCCCAGTAAGTCTTCGTAGATGTCACCTCATTGTACAAAAAAGAATTCAGAGAAAGAAAAATACGCTGCGCCACTTGATTCATAGCCCGAGAGAGGACGTGACGCCGTTCATTTGGAGCAAATACTTGTGCTTGACTGCCTGAGAAATTGCGAAGTCTGATAGTAATTAGTGAAGAACTAGTGTTATGCTGTCGTTATGATGGAGCTCTTTAATAGTCAACCAACAATGATAGGTTTGTGAAACGCATTTTGTGCCCCTCACCTTCTTGTTTTCTACATTTTTTTTTAATCCTCTTACGAGCACATAAGCGTCATTGTTCCTTTTCTTTTCCTTCTTTTCCCTCATAGAACGCGATAGAGCGTATCTGTATTATTACTTTGCGTGTCTGTGTGTCTGTGTGTCCGGGCCGCGGTGTGTGTGCGCGGAACAACACAACATTTTCTCAATGTCAACCGGCCCAGCACGCTTTGACCCCAGCGCGTACGCGGCGCAGATGGCGGGCCGCGCCAGTGCCTCCGTGCGACCCAAGTCAGACTACGGACGTGCCGTAGAGGCGAAGCAGCGGCGCGACTCCTACGCAGCTCTTTCGCACCACCACACCACCATCCCAACTGCATCGTCGTCCCCCTCCTCCACTCCACGACTGGGCGGTGCACGTCAGAGGGCAAGCCCGCCTCGGTGGCGCAGTCCTCGCGATGCATCACCAGCGTCACGCGCCACACCCACGTCCACCCCATCCGCACGACGGGCAGTGCAAGCGTCTCCAGTGCAGGCACGACCGCCTGCGCACGTGCCACAAGCAGCGCCTCTGGTGGATTACAATGGTGCACCTTCATCAAAACGTGACGCCAACACTCTCGGCAACGAAGTGGTCGAGGAACAAACCGAGAAGGACGTGGAGCTGTCAAGCGCGGCCCTCGAGGCCTCCGCCTCCACTCTGTTGAAGCAGCTGCAACAGGTGGTGGTGCAGACGAGCCGCCAAGTCGTGGCAGAGCGGCGGCACGCTACTCGACTGCACGACCAAATTCACGCGTTGGAGGTAGTCGTGGCGGAGCAAGATGCGATGCTGGATCAGCTGAACCGCGACAACGAGGCAGCACAGCAGGAGAAGGCGCAGCTGATGCGGTCGTACCAGCAGGAGCTGCGACGGAGCGTGGAAGGGCAGCGAGGAGGAAAGGAAACAGGAGGCTCCTTGCACGCCTTTTCCTCCGCCTCATCCGCAGCAACGCTTCTCGCACCCAGACACAACAATTCTATTGAGAAAGTGACACGCATCTCCGCTACTGCAGTCGATCAGTACGTCGTAGCGGAGTTCAGCCGCGTGGCGAAGTCATTTGCGCTGTCAGGCATTCACAACTGCGACGATGATGCTGTTGCGCGGCGCAGCAGTGACGGCTATGGCGGCATCAGCCACGGCAATCCCTTTGATGAGGTCACTCCCGATGTTGCTGCAGTGCTTCGCTCGCTTGCCACGCAGGTGCTGCAGTTGCGGCAGACTCCACTAGCCACCACAGAAGTGGAAGGCAACAAGTATGCGGAGCTGCGTCCGGCGAGTGGAAGCAACCAAGTGAAGAGTAACAGTGCAGAGAGCAGAAGCATTCATAGCGGCAGCACCTCCCCGGTCTCAGTTGAAAAGACACCAGCGGCGCCTTCTCCCGCTGCGGCTTTTCTTCCGGCGTCGCAAAACCGTAACCTCGCAAAGCCAACACAGCCCACGGTAAGCCCTGCTTCTCAGGTGGACCATCCCTCTGCGTTTCACTCAACTACTGCAGTCGGCGCACGCCGTGTATCGCGCACCTCCATTACCGCGGAGCATCAAAAGCCGTTGCAGGAGCGCGCTGTATCTGAGTCGAGCGCCTCTGTGGACAGTAGCGTTTATGAAGACGCTGCCACAATCTTGTCCGATATCCGCGCACGTTATGGGTTGTGAGACAGCAAAAGGGAAAGGACACAAATGACGGCGCAAGGCTGTTGTTGTTTACCGTTAAACCGCTAAAATATTCTTTTTTGTCTACACTGTTACCGATCTTCCAACCNACGATAAGGTGCATTGACAATTGAGTTGCAGACTATTATTCTGTTTTGATAATGTGACGATATTCTCAACAGCAATGGCGCTAACTATTGCTTTGGTTTTCTGGACCCTTGCAACATCAGTCACAAAAAATCATTCAAACTTTTTTTTTTATCACCTTTTTAAATTTGTCTGCTTCTCCACGCATCTGTCGTTTTTTGTGTAGTCGTATCCCTTTTTTTTTCAAGGCGTTGTCGCCGTCACACACAAACACACACACACACACATATCACACGTATTAGCAATTTTATTTCACAGGCGTTGTTCCTAATGCTGCGTAAGCTTGCCTATACCACAAGCAAGCGCTCTGCAGACGTTGTTGCAGCTGCTGCAGTAACGCTTGTCAGCTGTCGTACGCTGACCACCTCTGCGCGTAACACCACCGCGCCCCAAGCCCTCCTCTCGCCATCGCCTCTTCCGCACTCTGCTGGCGCGCTGCTCACACCTCGTCGCGCGGTGGCCACGTCGAGTAGCGCCGAGGCAAGCGGGCGTGGGGCCGCTCTGACCGATGCCGAGATCATTGCCGCGTCGGAGTGGAAGTCGCCGCAGTACGAAGAACGCCTTGGCTTTCGCGGCGGGGACGCCATCACGGAGGAGCGGCTGAAGCGGCACTACTACGTGCTTGCAAAACACTTTCACCCCGACACCGCGGCGGCGTCGACACCAGGCCAAGGCTCGCAGACCGCAGAGGCCTTCCACAACGTCAAAGAGGCGTATGACGCGATTAGTGCGACGCTGAAGGACGGCGGCGGTTGCGGCGGCGGCACCAGCAGCTCGGCCAGCGGCGCCGGCTCTAACGGTGATGACTTCGCTGGTGGCTTCACGTACTCCGACGAGGCGCGGCGGCGCTCACAGATGCGCCTCCTTGGAGAGACGGTGATGCTCTTCGTTGCCATGACGGTGCTCTTAATCTACGTGGTGAGCCGCCACAACAAATCGCGCATGCAGTCTCGCTACCTGTGGCACCTCGTGTGGATCTTCTTTATGATTCAACTCTTCCCCCGCCTCTTTGCTGCCGCGCTCATCTTTGCTGCCCACTCCATGTACCTCGTCGACAACACGACGCTGAAGGAGCAGGCGGCCGTGTCGCTGGTGGTGGAGCGGCGTAAGACGGAGTGCACGGTGAAGCTGGACGGCATTCGGCCAGCGTCGGTGCCGAATGTGGTGGTGCAGGTGACGACCTCCGGCAGCAGTGATGCTGCCGACGAGAAGAACACGGTGGCGTCGACACTGACGTTTGACAAGGGCGTGACGGAATTCTTGTTGCCGGTGCCCACCGTTCGCAACGCCACGTACCACATCAAGGCGGTGGACGAGGAGCGGAAAATGGTTCTTGTGGATCGCACTATCTCGGCGCTGCTGTGAGAGAGGAGCAGCCAACCTCATTTTCGGGGTCTGTTGCCGCTCGGCTCACTTGTAGGTGCAAACCTTTCTTTGCATCTTTCTCATTACAGATTATTATTATTTTTTTCTTTTTCTAAATGTGTCGTGAATAGCGCAGGGTGTTGCTTTTCCTCTCTCTCTCTCTCTCTAAGCGATTTGCCATTGTTGTAATTGCTCAAATGCTTCGATCAGATTATTCATTTATGTCTGCGCGTAATTAAATATGACTAGAAGATCTGTTGATTAACTCATTTCTGGGACGGCGTTGCTAGACAGAAGTTTTAAAAGAGGCGAAAACCGCCTACTCGAATTAGCTTCTGCGCTTCTCTTCTCCGCATTCGATCAGATGCTATGCTTTTGTAAAGTGGACATGATGAGATCTTCTTCGCGTTTATTGATGCATCCCCTGCCGTGCGACTATAAATTGAAAGTTCCTGCAAACTACTGCTGCAGACGTGTTGCAACCTCCGCCGCAGTGACGGAAATCTTTCAATGCTCTTGCCGCTTCTTGATATCCCATTTTACATTCGCCTCCTTTTCTTGCCTTGTTGACAATACTCTATTTTCTCCTTGTGTTTGCGTGTTCTTGTCATCCCTTTCCGTAACAAGGAACCTCGCTCAATCTTTTTTTCCCTTTTCTTACAGAAAGCAGCGGTGATTGCGAAAGAGAGATAGAATAAGTTGAGAACAGTAGCTGGAGTATTTGCCTTTCGCTTTACGCAGCATCCTTCTTTACGCACAACAAAAAATAAATACTCAAAAGCGCCGCCGAGCTTTCTTTTTCCTCTGTTACAAAACAACCGTGTAGCTAATAGTCGACTGCTCGTAATCACCTGAAAAGAAGAATCTTCCGCGACTTCTCGGAGCGTATTCTTTTTTGTTTGTTTCTTGCTTCGGTGAATTGACTTGTGTCGCGCAGAAACCTTTATTACTTTGTCCCCCCTTTTTTTTTATCAGAGCGTTAATCCCATGTCGTCGCCTTCGCAAGTGTTGCCGCAGGCGCAGCAGCGTCTCTTTGACAAGATGAACCGCGAGTACTCCAACCGCGAGTACACCAAGGCGCTGCGCACGTCGGACGGCATCCTCAGCATCGCCCCGGAGCACGTCGACACCCTCGCGGTGCGTGGGCTCATTCTGTACAACCTCGAGCGCGTGGAGGAGGGCTACGACACCATCAAGCAGGCCATCCTCATCAACCCCCGCTCCATGGTGGCGTGGCACTCCCTCGGGATGTGCCAGCGGCTGGACAAGAAGTACGCCGAGGCGCTGAAGGCCTTCAAGCGCGCGCTCAGCTTCGACGCGACGAACGCGGAGGTGCTGCGCGACGTCGCCTCTGCGTGCATCCAGGTGCGCGACTGGCCGCAGTTCCTCGACGCGCGGGAGAAGATGGTGACGGCGAAGTCCAGCGTGCGGGCGAACTGGGTTGCCGTGTCGTGCGGGCACCGCCTGCTCGGCCACAGCAAGCTCGCCGCCGCGGTGATGGATGTAATGACGTCGATCATGGACGCTGGCGACAGCCCGATTGAGGTGAGCGAGGCGCACCTGTACCGGGTCGAGCTGGAGCTGGAGAGCGGTGCCCCGCAGCGTGCGCTGGAGCTGCTGAAGAAGCACGACGCCGACATCGTGGACGGCGAGACGAAGCTGCTGCTGCGGGCGAAGGCGCACGCGCAGCTCGGCCAGCGCGGCGAGGCGGAGAAGCGCTACATGGAGGTGATCGGCAGCGGCGTCTCCGAGGCGGACAGCATCGCGGCCCTGGCGCAGCTGCAGAAGATCCCGCTTGACCGCTACCTCCGCCCGCTGCCCGGGTACACGGAGAAGTACATGGAGATCCTCGACCGCGTGCTGGCGGCGCACCCGAAGTGCGACTACGCGAAGCGCCACGCCCTGGACTGCATGCCGCTCGAGCAGTTCAGCGAGCGCCTGGCGGCCTTCGCGACGCCGTACATTCAGCGCATGATTCCGTCCCTGTTCAGCGTGCTCAAGTCCCTCTACGTCGACCCGGCCCGGGCGGCGCAGATCGGTGACGTGTTTGCCGCGATGGAGCGCGAGCTGGCGGCGAAGGACTTTAGCCGCTTCGGCGGTGAGGCAAATCCGTGCTTTATTCTGTGGGTGCAGACCTTCCTCGCCTCGCACCACCGCCGCATGGGCGACTACGCCGCCGCGCACGCGTACATCGACAAGGCCATTGCGCACACCCCGACGCTGGAGCTGCTGTACTTGGAGAAGGCGAAGATCCTGGCGCGTGAGGGGAGGACGACGGAGGCGGCGCAGCAGGCCGACTTTGCGCGTCAGCTCGACCTGCAGGACAAGTACCTCAATAGCAAGGCTGCCAAGTACTTCTTCCGTGACAACGAGGTGGAGAAGGGCGAGGCGACGATGCAGCTCTTCTACAAGCCCTCCGTGGTTGCCGGCGACACCTACCTCACGGCGCTGGAGTCGCAGTGCTACTGGTACGAGTGCGAGGTGGGCGAGGCATTCTACCGCAAGGGCGACTACATCTCTGCTCTGCAGAATCTCCTCATGTTCGAGCGCCACCACGAGCAGAACCACTGCGAGCTGAACGACTTCCACAACTACGTCTTCCGCCGCAACACGATGCGGCCGTGGTTCGACGTGCTCGAGTGCGACGACAAGATGGACCGCAACAAGTTCTTCCTCAAGTTCTGCCCGGGTCTGGTGCGTACCTACCTGCAGATTCACGCGAAGGGCGAGGAGGCGGTGCGGGCGGCGCACGTGCCGCGGCCGGAGCTGGTGCTGGACGGCGTGAGCGCTGAGGAGGTGAAGCGCATCAAGCAGCAGCAGAAGGACTACTGCCTGACCGACATTGACCTCTCCGAGCCGCTTGTCAAGGCGAACCGGTACATGGAGTACCTGCTGAAGCACCGCGAAGCGGAGGCGAGCACGCACGTGCTGGCTGTGGAGCTGTACACGGCGGCGTCAAAGCCGCTGCTGGTGGCGCGTGCGCTGCTTGAGCTGCATCGCCTGCAGCACGACAAGACGAAGGAGTTGGCCGTGGCCTTCCAGTCCGGGCTTTACGCCACCGTCAAGTCCACCGCGGACGCCCGCGTGCTCGCCGTGGTGGATGAGATCCTTGGCATCGTGACCGCTGCTTAAAGCGTGTCGCGTTGCTCAGAGAGAAAGAGACGGAGCTCGCGAGTGTCCAGAACAACAAAATGCATTTTGTGTGTTTGATGTTGCGTCTGTGTCGGTGCCCTAAGCAGGACCGTCACCTTTGTTATCACTTCTTTGGTGGTTGCGTTTTTTTTCTTCCCGTGGATGAATGTGATGCGTGTGTATTATCGGTGTTTTGGTGGCGCTTTGGTACGTTAACTTGTCTTCTGAGGCGCTCTTTGCGACACTCTTCCCTTCACAACGCTGCGCTTGTCGCGGTGGTTGATGATCAACTGAGCAGCAATGCGAGTGTCTCACCTCACTGAGACTTTTTTTTTCTTCTGTTTTTCCTATATTACTACTAAGATGCGTAATACTCTGAACTTTACTAAAAAAAGAAAAAAGAAAAGAAACTCAAACGAATGCCTGCCTTTCGCGCTTAATCTCTGCACGGATACTTAAACCTGCGTTACCTTGCCGATCCTTGTCCACTTAACGTCTTGTAACAGTGCGCTATGTATCTTTTCTTAGTCATTCTTCTATGTTATTCGAAGCCAAAAAAGTGACTAATTCTAAAATCGGATGATTACCCACCTTGGTGCGTGATTACTTCAATTTGTCACCTTCATATGCTAACACGTCGCTGCTAGGCGTCGGCGACGATGAAAGTGTCCATTGTCGCTCACTCGCTGCTTTACGCGGTGAGCGCTCTCAGATGTGATAATATCTGATTTGCTGTTTTCGCTCACTTTGCTTCCTTTCTGTTTTCCCCCACTACCCTCATCACACTACTTTTCTTCATCCCAAAAAATAAGGTATTCAAATCTGTGCTCGTTGCGCAATCGAGAGAATCAAAACTATTCTATACACCAGGAGACCACAAGTCGGATAAACCATGCCGCACCTTCGTGTGGAGTACGCCGCGTCAGGGCGGTCCAAGTGTGCGCTGGGGACGTGCAAGAAGCCAATCGCGAAGCACGAGCTGCGCATTGGCACCGAGGTGGTCTTTGGCGCCGAGAGCGATGACCCGTCTTTCTCGTGGCGCCACCTGTGCTGCTTCACGGAGCGGCAGCTGGCCAACTCGCGTGGCAGCGGTGACATTAACAACATCGACGGCGAGGAGGATCTTGCCCCGGCGGACAAGGCGCTGGTGGAGCGGCTGCGGAGTGGCACGCTTGTCGGCGACACGAGCGTGATGGGCCGCATCGGCGACGTCGAGCACTCGCCGCTGGCCGCCACGCTGCTCAAAAAAGGGGCGGCGAAGCCGAAGCCGAAGAAGGCCGCCGCAAAGGGCGGCGAGGGTGGAAGTGCGGAGGAGGGTGCGTCTCCAGCGCCGGGTGAGAAGCGACCGCGGAAGCCGCGCGGGAAGGCGGCAGCGGCATCGACAGCAGCGAAGGCGGCGGACGACGACGTCGACTCGGAGGCGACGGACGAGTACGAGGTGGCGGTGGAGACGGTGGCCGACAAGCCGCGGTGCCCCTATGGCGCCGACTGCTTTCGCACCAACCCGGAGCACTTCCAGCAATACGCGCACGACAGCGCAGACAAGGAGGACGCGCCTTCTTCCGCTGCTGCCGCCACGAAGCGGAAGCCGGTGATCAAAAAGAAGAAGTAACGACGAATTCTTATAATTCTTGTTGTTGCAGTTGCTGTGTGATGTGCCTTGTGCAGTTTCAATTTACGATATGCTATTCATTTTCAGATCTCCAAAGAGGAACAAAAATTTGTTTTCAACAAACCTACCGACCTACTTGTTCGATCTATGAATCGAAGAATTGCGCCACTTTGAATCGAAACGGACACCACGTGGTTCGAAAACAAATGATTCAGAGAGATAGAAATGCACGAAAAATGCCTGCTGAGCCCTTCTTATCTCCTCAAACCTAACCCCTTCCCCTCAACCCTCGCACAATTTTCCTCATACCCGGACCAGCCCATGACCTTGCTCTTAGGGATAAGTGGAGCTCCTCGTGGCACGGTAGGAAAGTCGGCGGCTATGAAAAAGTGTGTCCTTCCGGCCGGAATCGAACCAGCGACCCTGTGATATCTGCTAACTCTACAGTCACATGCTCTACCAATTGAGCTACAGAAGGTTGTTAACGACATGAAAGTCATAGTTGTCTATTACCCACAATACAAACTAAATAAAAAGGCAAGGCCGCTACGGGGATCGAACCCGTGACCTCCGTCTTACTAGGACGGCGCTCTGCCATTGAGCTAAGCAGCCACTGCACAAACGCAATTTAAGGTGCATAATATATGATGTGTTGAATTGCGTTTGAGCAAAAAGTCATCCGTGACAGGATTCGAACCTGCAACCCTCTGATCCGTAGTCA
>MDUD01003611.1:0-12454 GCA_002216565.1 Crithidia mellificae | reverse complement strand
GTGGACCGCACTGAAACAGAGCGAGAGGCAGCAGCAAAAGTGCTGCTGAGCAAAAAAAGAAGTGAAGTAATCGAGCCTCTTGAGATCTGAAACGGAATAGGGAAGGATGAAATAGCAGATAATGAACATGAACGCTCCTAGGACCCCAATAAACGCCGGGAAATTATCTGTGCACATAAATATAGCATTCTGCCGTTTTACGTGAATACAAAAAAGAAAATGAAAAGGTTTGCAAAAAATTTTATTTTTATCTTGATATTGTTTCCACGATGCTAACGGGGTTCGCCCGCTCTAGAGCTGAGCCAAGTACTTTCTTTTCTCCTCGAGTATGCGACGACCGCGCTGCAACTGCTCATTTATCTCTCGTGCCGCAGCCCCGTAGGTGTCGCAGAAGTCGCGCAGTGCAATCATCTTCGTTTGCAGCTGCAGATATTCTGCATCGCCCTTCTCTAAAACCTGGCGTAGGTGCTCCACGGTCTGGCCAGAAGCCACGCAGGACTTTGCCGCGGGGCTCGTGGTTGCATCGCTCAGACGCAGCGACGTCTGCTTCTCCGGCGTGGCGGACAAGCTCCTCAGCAGAGTCTCCTCCGGGCCGAACGAAGTGTTCCGTGCACTGGTGAGACCGCCCCGTATCTCGCTCAGGTCCAGACTGCTTATGAGCCCGCCACCACTGCGGAGTTGCGCCGTGGGATCAAGCGCCTGCAGCTTGCGGGCGTACTTCTCACACACGGCGAGGGAGGCGTTTAACGCTGCCTCTTCTTCCTCCGTGAGTCCCGGCAGGCGGCGCGGCCACGGCTCGGCCGGCGGTTCTCGCGCCTCCTGCTGCGCAGCCACCACAATTTTCAACGCCATTTCCGACGTCGTCAAAGCAGCAGACTCTGCGGCGAGCTCGGAGGTGAGCTGGTCGAGCTCTTCTTGTCGCTGCTGCAGTTCGCGGTGCTGTTGTCGGTAGCAACGCATCGTGTCTCTCTCCTCGTGGACGAGGTGCCGAAGGTGCTCGATGCGGTACGTGTCATTTTCCCGCTTCAAAGCAGATCTATTCGGCTTTTTGGTGGCAATATCGTTGCTCGCAGGAGACGTGCTGGATAGCTTTGACTTGCTTGTATTTTGACGGTTTAAGTCACGTGCGGCAAACATTGTCCCTTTGTCTTTTTCTTTCAAAGAGGATGTCGAGAGCTCATTTCCATCCCCTTCCTCCTTGTCGTCGTCATTGTTGTCGCTACTGCTGCTGCTGTTCATAGTGACACCTCTCATCAGCTTTTGCTCGAGCTGCGTTTTTAGTTGCTGAGCCGTTTCGAGCAGTTCCGCAAGGCGTTCCTCTTCCGAGTCAACGGCGTCATCTTCTTCTTCCATCGCCTTCTTTGATGCGTTCTTTGGCGTTGGGGCTAGGAGCGCCATGAAGTCGTCGGGCGAGACAGCGGAGGTTTCTTGCTGTGCAGCTCGTCCTTTGTCATCTTGCGCCGAAGTTTCACTAAACTGAGCTGCGTCACACGCCGTGCGGATAGCAGGGATTACCTCCTCCTCGAACCACCTTAGCTCCGCCGCCATCTGAGCCACTTCGTGCGCCAGCTGTGTCAACTCATGCGTCTCCTCCACCGTGCTCAACGTTTCCGCATACGGAGACGGTGCGGAATTTGCACTGGATCGGCTCCGCAAACCGCCTTCTTGTGACGGGTCCGCCAATGGGCGTGAAGGGGATTGAAGGTCGTGCAGGCGGTCTTTCAGACTTGTTTGACGCCTGCGCTGGAGCTGCAAGACGTCGTCTACGTCGTCATCGGAGGCCGCGCTTTCCGTCTTCTCATGTGCCCGATTGCTGGACGGGGCAGAGTGCTTGCCGCGAGACGAGGGCACGCCTCGTGCGGGGTCGCGGTGCGCAGCTGTCGCCGGTGAAGAGGTGTCACCGAGCGGTGCTCCTTCACCGGGTGAAGGAGTGGCTTGTAGCGCAAAAGCGGGTCCTGGTACACGGTGAAGCAGGCAGGCAGGGGCCAGCCCCACCGCGCCATCCTCGCGCTGTGCGATGCACCACTGAGCCAAGGCGGCAATGATGGCCTCTGGGCCGTCGCCACCGCCCTGCGTGGGGTGACGGTCGCGCTGAAGGACGCGCACGCGTTCGTCCTGCCTTAGAGTGAGGTAAAGCCGAATCTCCTCCGACTTCGTGCGAAGTAGCGTGTCGTTTGCGCTAGGAGGCGTTGTTGTTGCCGTGGACGTGGAGGGAGAGGAGGAGGCTACGGAGAAGGGAAAGACTGCTTGATCACAGCCGTTGCTGGTGTGGTGCATGCGAGGCATTTTCGGAGAAGGTAAAATACAATTTATTGGGACCGTTTCAACCTAATAAATAGAGAAGGAAAAACAAAGCACTAAACGAGAAGCTAAGCGGTTTTTGGAACAGGCTGCAGATGCATCTTATGAAATCTATGCAGAGATTGAGCAAGATATGAGGAGGCAAAGAAGGGAAAATCTAGTTGATTGTATGTAGAAACGAGGTCTTTATCTGTCAAAGAAGGGAGGATTCGTAGCTCACCTGTTGCTGATGTCTCGAAAAGGCGAGGTGCAAATTACAATGTATGAACGAAGAAAGTCAAAGAGAAAAGATAGTGTGCAATGAAAGAACTAAATGTGGAAGTTTTTGCTTTGCTTAGCAGCCACCTCGTGAAGTTTTTAATATAACGTGCTTGCTTTTTTAACAAAAAAGAGGAAAAAGCTTTTTGTAAAATGAAGGAAATCTATAGGTCGCGTCTATAAAGATAAGTGAAAATATATCTGTGGATCACAATTGTAAGTTGGGAAGCACACGTTAGGCGTTGCTTTGCCGATAAGGCAGCACGGTCTAGTTTTATGGAAAGCCTTTCCTAGATGTTAATGTGCTTCGAATTGATAGGATTGTTAAAGGTGTCAGGCAAAATGAGGAAAGAAAGAAATATGTAATTTTGCAAAGTGCTAAAGCTCACAATTTCACTTGTCTTGAAGCCTATAGCGACCACGTTGCTACACAATGTTGCCTTTTATTGGCCAGTTTCACTTTTACAATCAAAGCTGAGTTCGCACAGAGAAATTCGCACCGCGAGATGCTAATTGCGCACAGAGAGGGAGCTGAAATTTACGAGATCTTTGGCTTTCCATCAAAAGGTCTTTTATTTTGTTTAGTTCTGAAGCGTCCTCTTGCAAACGCAGACGTGAAAAACAACTCTGAGAGAGCAATTAAAGGTAGAAAAAAGAGTCACATGAGACAATTGGAGTTAAAGCACATTTTATCCATAAAAGTTGTTTCCAATACAAAGAAAAAGACTTTATAGCAGGTCTTAAACGTTTTTCACACGAGAAGAAGAAAAGGGTAAAGAAAGTAAGAAAAATAGAAATTGAATATGTGAAACAAGTGGAGGAATATAAGCACATAACAGTTTCTTCTTTTCACTTCTCTTAAAGCTCAACAAGGAGGTACGGATTGGAGAAAAACATAGACAATGATAGGACTACAAAAACAAAACAAAAGCGCATTTTTTTTTTTATGTAGAGAGAGTGATGGGTGTTCTTGAGTACCTTGGTAGAGTACGCAAACAATGATAAGGAGAAGGGAAGCGAGAGAAACTACGAAAGAGAATTACAATCAACTAAATTACGCGTCTCTAGACACAGATTTATCGGCGACGTAGTGATGTGCAAGGGAGAAAAAAACAACAAAAAAAGAAATGAAGTGGAAAATGATTTGATGGCGAGAACTAGCTTGAGCAAAGACACAACAACAACAGGGAGAGGCAGCCCGCGCAGAGTGAAGAGGTGAGCTTGAACACCTCCGGCACTACAAAAGAAAAACGAAGGTAGGTTGCGAAATGCAGGAATAGGGGGAATAAAAAAGAAAAAAGCCGAATACAATAGAAGAGAAAAGGTAAGGAGCACCAAACACGGACCTTATCTACTCGCACACGTATGAGCTAAAAAGAGCCCATATGATTGACTGGTGTTGCAAGAGAGCGCAAGAGATCGAAGTGAGAAGCAATTGAAAGGTGACAAAAACAAAACAAAACTATAACCTATTGATGACGCGTTGAAACCCTGTTGAAGCGAAAATAAAAGAAAGAAAGTAGAAAATATATAAGCGTACTTCAAAACGAGCGTAGGGTTTTAAAGTTGCACACATACTCACCAATTTACGAATGAAAGCGGAATAATCTACGCACATTTGCTCTAAAGAAAAAATAAAATAAAACACGAAGCGATGGAAATGAACAACACAGAAAAGAAATAAGAAAAACTAGAGCGCGAGAAGGAAAAATGAAATCTACTGAAAGGCATTTATAAGTTGTCAAAGCTGAGCGACTAATCGAGCAAAAGAGTGGTGTAAAAGTATTAGTGCCTCTCCTTGCTTTTGCGATAGAGAAGAAAATAGAGAAGGCAAGCAAGGTTTGATGCACTACGGCAGTGTCTTCACCGTAGCAGAAAGAAAGACACAAAACAGTGCGGGAGAATAGGGCAACACGCAGAGTGCTCATGTCAAAAGCAGAATTTTAGCGGCCAGATTTGCTTAATACGGACCCTTTGTCAATTCGTGGTGAGAGAGAGCAACGCTGCCCGGCGGTAGCAGAAAGATAGACACACATAGGGTGTTTTAGCGAGACTCAGCACAACTGACATGCGCATGTTCATCAGCAGAAAAAGTGGCCTGCTAATGCAATCATGGGTTTTGCTTTTTGATCAGACTCTGGAGTGAGGAAAAAAAAATTACACATCGAGCAGCTATGCGCAGCAAGGACACCGACAATGCGTTGCAAAGGAGAGATAAAGTGGGGAAAACAACAAACGAAGAGGGCTGTGATACGCACGCAATGTTGTGGTTGCCGTTAATTGCACCGCAGCTGCCACGTGGGATCACTCATAAAAGAAAGGTGACGCTGCAATGCGAAAAAAGAAGAGAAAAAAGAGGCCAAGACAAAACCTTCTCAGATTATAGACAGCGTGACACCGCTGACTCCCTTTACACACAAAAAAGCACATGAACAAGCAGGAATAGCAGTAACGCATAAAGGGACAGGAGAAAAGAAAGGTGCCCAACACGTTAGCTTACGCGAGCAGCAAAAACGAAAGAAGAAAGGCGGAAGTTTGGCTACAATACGAATTGCTTCAAGATTGAGGTTTTTATTCCAGTCTTCTTCTCTTCTTCGTGTTTATTTTTTGCATCCCAGTTCAAAGGGCGATGCGCTGCTTAACGTCCGAGGGTCACCTCTGTCGCCAGCCCGCTCGGCGAGAGGCGCGACGGCGGTGCTGCCGGCCCTTTCAGCCGGCCCACGCGCAGATCTGGCAGGTAGTTGTGTGCGCCGACGGTGTGCCCGTACACCGCGCCGTTGAAGGCGGCGGTGGCGTCCTTGCCGATGTACGCCTCCAGCAGCGCCCGGCCCCCTGGGTGGCTGTCGAGCCAGTTCAGGTGCTCCCCGAGCTCCCGCGCGGCCGGGTCGACGGCGATGGGGATGCCGAGGTCCAGCACGTAGCCGTCGATGATGATGAGGGGCCGCCCGGCCTGCACCTCCCTCTTGACGTCCTCCATGGTGAAGACTTGGGTGGCTGGCACCTCAAGCCGCTTCGCCTCTTCCATGCTCTCCTTCATCATCCGCTCGTGGGTCTTGACGCCTTGGATGGCCGCCGCTCGCTCGATCACGTCGTACGGCACGCGGTGCAGCTTGTCGCAGAAGCCGAAGAAGTGCAGGATGGAGATGTAGTACTTCGTCATGTCGAACTGCGTGGCCAGGTAGCCGTTGCGGTAGTCGTTGGGGAACTGGTGGTGGAAGTTGTGGTAGCCCTCGCCGAAGGTGACGAGCGCGCAGATGAGGGAGTCGTGCGGCGTTGTCGCGTCCGAGTACGGCTGCGTCGCGCTGAACCAGTCCATGTGGGCAAGGCTGTTGATGAAGAACGAGAACTGGTGCACGGCGAAGATCTTAAGCCACACCACCCAGAAGAACGCCGCCTTCCACTCCCCTGTCGTCGCGCCAGCCATGATGAGGGGCAGAAAGATGCCGGTCACCGCCGCGATGACGCCGAAGTACTTGCGCTGGAACTCGATGACCAAATTGTCCTTCAGGTCCGACACATCCGCGTCACCGAGCAGCTCGTAGTCCATGCGCATGATGAACCATCCGCAGTGCGAGAACCAGAAGCCGCGGCGGGCGTCGTACGGGTCCTTGTAGGTGTCGGTGAACTTGTGGTGGATGCGGTGGTTGCGGGCCCACCACTTGATGGAGCCCTGGAAGGCACCGGCGCCGATGAAGGCGCAGACCCACTGCATGGCCTGCCCCGCTGTAAACGCGTTATGAGAGAAGAGGCGGTGGTAGCCGGTGGTCACCCCGACCATCCCCGTCGCGATGGCGAAGAAGATGAACCACACGAGGATGGGAAAGGAGAAGGGCACCATGAGGTAGATGCCGAGCAGCACGAAAAGGAAGGGGACGGTGATGATGTAGATGCCGATCCAGTTCCACTGAAAGTTGCCCTTGCTGAACTGCGGGACTTCCGGCTCCTCGGTGCTGTTCTTAGGCTCACCGGACGGCAGCACGCTGCACGTGAAAAGATTGCGGATGTACTGCATTCTCTTTTTCTTGAGCTCAGCACTTTTTTTTAAACTTACTTGGAAAAGAAGAATAACAGAGAAAAGAACCACCGTGGAAAAAAAGGAAGAGAATTAGAAAAGTAGAAGAAAAAAAGGTATAATTGAAAACACACTCAGGCTACTGACCTTTTACTAGGAAGCAAAAAGAGAATTTAATTGCTTTTAGCGTTTAAACAAGAAAATAATAGCGCTTAAAATAAAAGAAATAAAACTTTTTAAAGAAGGCAAATCAAATAAAATAGGGCGACAACACAATTGGAAACAACAACAATGAAGCAAAGCCGGGTTTTTAAAGCGCAGCAAGTTAGCGAAGTAGATGATAATAAGTTTGTTCAGCACAATACAGCGATCAAGTGCGATCGCAGCTCTCACGCACGGTGGGGTGGTGATTAACGTGACTCTATGCGGATTAGTTAAAGCTAGAATTAGTTGAAAAACTGTGCAATGTTGTGCTGTAAAGCTGACACAGGCACAGAGAGAAACACACACCTAATGGATGTAGGGAGAAGTAAACTTCTGCAAATGGCGTACTATTAACGGAGAGGCCGCAAATAGGACAAAGAGAGAGATAGAGAGAGAGTAATTTTAATAGAAAAACGAGCATTTTTAATTTCTTGATTGGTGGGGAGAAGCTTAAATTCTCTATAGATCTGTGTTAGCACGTAGTACGCTTGAAGAGCCGAAATAGCAAGAAAACCAACTTTTCTTTTTGCCCTTTTTTGACCAGCAAAACACGGCCATCAGTGAAAGGGCAATACAGGTATTACGCTGCGGTAAGTGAACAAAGTATGAGTTAGTGCTTTCTGTGTTGTTGCATTTTGAAGAAAAATGAGAGAGTTTCAAAGAGCATTAATTAAGAATAAAACTATCGCGTAGACCACGCAGGTGCCTCACAACCACCGCCCCTTACCAACTACAACTTCAGGAACGCCACCACAGATACATACCGCCAATTGGGACACGAACAGTGTTTTGCAGCCACTTAAACTAAAGAGACGCGCCCCTTCAACGCGTCGCAGGGGCAGATGTTAAAAGGCTTTTAATTTGAAAGCCGTACATTTAATCGCGCTTCATCACTTGCGTGTGTGTTTGCGCGTGTGCGTCGGTGTGTCGCGGCATTTCACGACCATCTTCCTTCACTCTCAAATTTCTCGCATTACGCACGAGCCTTGCCCAAACCGGCGGCGTCACGCAGGACAGCCGTCACATCGCCATTCTTCTCCTGCAACTGTCGCTTCGCCGCCGCAGCGGGCACGTTGAGTGCGTCCGCCACCACCGCCACATCGGCATCCGCGACGACGCGGCCGGCGATCTCGCGCTCGCGCGACGCCTCGGCCTCGTCCTTCTGCGCGATCTCCGCCCGCAGCTTCGCCATGCGCTCCTGCAGGGCCGTCTGATCGAAGGTGCGCAGCTTCGACGTTTTCTCCGCCTGCCCGTCGCCAGAGACGTCGTTCATGGAGCGCTGCACATCCGCTTGACGAGTCATGATGAAAGCGATGGAGTGGTGAGGGTCTAGAGAAAAAAAAAGAGATAATATTTCTGTTGATGTGTGTGTGCTTGTATTGTTAACTTACCGTTGTGAGCGGCAAATCACGGGTTGGGGAAAAAAGAAGGACAAACAGGGGTGAGAGACAGAGAAAAGGAGAGGTAGACTTGCATCTTTAGATGTACTGTGTATTATGCATAGAAGGGTACAAGATAGGAGAGTAGCTGCTTAAAGGAACACGTTAGCAGCTCTCTGCGAATAACAGGCTCGCTTTAAAGTGCAAATACATTCCTAACATTCTTGTATCCTGTATTACCCGCTTTGCAGGTGCGCGACACTACACATCATAACTGAGGGGCGCAGGTCGGGCAAGATGCCTTTCCGAAGAACACGAAGCAGCGCATCTGCAAGAGAGAAAAGTTATTCCTACGCGTACAGGAAAAAATATTTGACTTCAATTTTTACAGGCTCAGATTGTGGACAGAGCAACGAGGGAGAGAAAAAAACACCAATAATACGCAGAACAGAGAAGAAATAAAAGAACAACGCACCGTCATAAACAGGTCAGCGATATGGATATACAGGAAAACTAGGAATAGAGTGTTTATAGGAATTGTGCTCAACAGCTGGACGAAAGAGCGACACCAACAATCGGCGCGGAAACATCGAAACTTCTCATTTCATACCAGAATCAAAGGATTATGGAGTTTGAGAATAATATACGCAAAGTGAGCAAGAAGATAACCAGAACTCTGCTCTGACAAAAGAACATCAACAAGAAAACAAACACATGGAAAAAAAAGGGGGTTTTCCTCACAGCTGAGAGAAACAGCACCACGCCCGGTGCAACCGAAACGTACAGTTGGCGTCAGCCACGACAGACACCGTGAAAAATTAAAAGATTGAAAGGCGTGTGTGTCATTTCCATGTCAAGATTGATGGCAATAACAACAACAACAAAAAGAGAAATGGTTGCTAGAAGCAGACTGCACAGCTGAAAAGATGAAGCCCGTGCAGAGGAAAAAAAAGGAATAAAGAAATTTCAGACACAAATAGGACAGTCGTATACAATTAGACCTTACGAGGCCACCTCAGTCAGCGAGTAGTGCTGCGGCGTCATGCGCTCTGCCTTGCGGATCAGCGCGTTCAGCGTCTCGTCCAGCCGCGACAGCCGCGACGTAATCTCCCCTGCCGCCCCGCCGTCGGCTGAGCGGACAGGGTTGCGCAGCGTGAAGGGGGCCGGCGGAGCCGCGCGGGCTGCCGGGGGAGCTGCCGCCGCGGCAGGTCCGTTGCTCGTGTTGCTGTTGTTGTGCGGGTCCCCGTTGACGCTGTCCAGAGCACCGGTGGAGACGTTGCGGGAGATGGAGGGGGACTGCTTTGCTTTGACCTCCTTAAAGAGGGAGAAGGGGCGACGGCCGCCCGACGTGGGCCGCGGCGCGTTGGAGCTGCCAGCAAAGCTGCTCATGTTCGTGCTGCCGGGCGAGCGCGGGGAGCCGGCCGGGGTGGAGCGGCGCGACGACTGCCGGCTCATGGCGGTTAAGGTGTCCTCGAAGGTGTAGGTGGAGCGCAGAAAGGTCATCTCGGCCTGGGCAAACTCGCGGCGCAGGGTGCGGAAGCTGCAGGCCTGCGTGCTGAGCAGCAGCGCGTTAAACTGCACCGCCACGTAGTTCTTCTGGTCCCGCTTCGCCACGTGCAGCTTCCACGCACGTTGGATGGTGCGGGCGGCCTCGCCGGGGATCTGGGCGCAGAGCTTGTTGGTGCGGAAGAGGGTGTGCAGGTTGCGCTCTGCCGGACTGATCTTCAGCAAGGCGTGCATGAGACTGACGGACCAGCCGACCATGAGGAGGCCGAGGCACCACGACAGAAAGGCCGCAAAGCGACCCACCCACGTCATGGGGGTGATGTCGCCGTAGGCTACAAAAGCCGTGGTGGAGAAGCAGAAGTACACGGCATCGCCGTAGCCCACGTTCTCGCCCTTGCTGTACAGCAGCGCCAGGCCAAGCCACGCCACAATAAAGCCAGCCGCCGTGATCAGCGCGTGGCGCGACAGGAAGGTGTGGCGGAAGAGGTAGAAGGAGTTGAAGCGGTAGCCGCAGACGGCCGCCACGGCGCGCTTGAACACGCTCTGCGTCGTCAGACGGATAAAGTACAGGACGTAGACGTAGGAGCGGAGGATAATGAGGCTGTCGAGGACGTGGGCCCAGCCCGCCTGGCTGCTCACCGCTGGCGGGGCCATAATAATCCACAGCACCATCTCCGCCAGCATCATGGAGGCGTAAGGGGAGTGCAGCGGGTTGATGACCCGCGTGGCGGGGTTTGACACCCCGGCGAAGCGGGCCTTAATGCGGTAGATAAAGACGATGCACACCTCACCAGCTAGGGAGAGGAGGAGGATGAGGACGTGCAGGACGATGTTACCGGCGTTGTTGTCGACTTGGATGATGGAGAGGATGAAGCAGATGAAGGCAAGGAAGGACATCGCACCACGCAGGGAGCGGTGGGTCATTTGGTCATGCTCGAGAGAGACGAGACGGCTAATCGCGGGCGTGGACGTCGGCGGCACCACCGTCGGTGCCTGCAGCTGCGACAGCTTCTCCACACGTGAGCGAAGTTCCATTGTGATAAGTTGATAATGATGTTTATCTGAGCGTGTGTGTATATAGGTGCGCGTGTAGTTTAGTATGTAAGCGAGTTTTCAAACCGGTGTCAGGTGTATAAAGAAAGTTATTGATTAGGTTTTTGAACTAGGTGCTTGAGGTCTGCCCGATAAAAATTAGAACAGTCACAAGCTTGGACTTTTTTCTTTCGTGTTCAAGCAGTACGATAATCGCAGAAAAAAAAGGTTGTCTAGCGCGTGCGAACGCGTTGGTAGTGGGGTGCAAGCACGGAAGAGCAACAACGCACAAATGACAGAGATTGGTACAGAAAAAGAAACCGGACACCTCTTATTGTGTGAGTTTCCTTGCTTGCACAAAGAGCGCGTGTATAAATGCTTCACCCAGACGCATTTAATTTGTGATTTACACGAGGCAAATATATATATATATATATATATATTAGCAGCGACAACACAGAGAGCAATAGATTGAAAGAAAGGAGGAAAGTCATAGAAAAAGGTCTTTTTGATTGCCCTGCAAATAACCATTAAATTATTTTAACAATCAATTATAATGGTTCTGCTTTTAAGCTGAAAAACTGAATCAGCGGCATAAAGGTGTGCACGCCTTCTTTTTATGACCTCAGAAGAGCAAAACCAAGAACAAAGAATCTGAAGAGCGCAAACAACAAGCAAAGTTATTCCTACGATTGCCCTGCGCGTCAGCAAAGAGCTAGGTGGTCTAGTGAGGCTCACAACGCAAACTTAAATTCATAGCATCCGAGAAAAAGAGTACTTGTTGGACAAGACCAGATTGGCAAAGGTCTTACATATAGTGTATTACATTGATTTTAATAAATCGACCATAAGGACGGAGTCGGCAGCTTTGCCGGTGCAACAACAGATAAAACGTTCATTGACAGTACAGTAACAGCAACAGTGAAAAAAAAATTATAAAGGTGTGGGGAGCAAAACAGCCGCGAAAGAAAGAGTGACGTAAGCTCCTTTGACGAGGAAAAAACAGAACAAAACAAATCAATCAAGAGTACTTTTCTCACCCCCTTGTATACACGAGGCATGTGCCTTGCTGAGCCACGCTCACACGAGATAACTGAATTAGACTCCCGTGCACACAAACACACACAAAAAACGTTCGTGGGAAAGCCGCCCTTCGAATGTCAACTGGGGCGAGCTCGATAAAACCCATTAGTTGCCGCAACAAAAAACAATAAGAGTTTTGCACGCAACCACAGCAGCAACACAAATACAGAAGAATACATAGATAGACACAAAAAGAGAATATCTGCTTGGTCACCAACATCGCAGCGCAAACGGACACTCTGGTAAAAAGAGCCTATAGTGACAACCTGACTGGAAAGAAAAAGGGAAAAAAAGATTTGTAGATCTTTCACCATACACTGCCAATAAGACACAAACACACGATCTGTGCATAACACGTACGATTCAACACGTGTATAGTTTTGGTGAAAAACAGGGAGCCCTATTCACGTTTTATAAAACTGGGCGATTGTGTATATAAATGAAGATTCTCAGCAACATACAACTGAGTAGAGGCGCTAGAGCACAGCGAACGAAGAAGATACAGGGGATTCAAACGTTCTGGCAAAGAAAAGAAAGAGGAAAATAAAAGGACGAAAGAAAAAGATCTTTACCAAAAAAAAAGCAAAATGTGACGACATCTGTGACAATAAAAAGGGTCGTCACCCAACTGGACAAGGGCAAGAGCATACGGGTGGGAAAGCACAACCGACTCTCTCTC
>MDUD01003609.1:0-16009 GCA_002216565.1 Crithidia mellificae | reverse complement strand
TAGTAAGTCTGTGCTACACTAACAAGAGAACGGACAATAAAGTAAAGATAGAACTGGTCTTAATATATATCTTTGTGTTTTCGAACGTATGCTGCCCTGCAAGTTCTTTTAGATTCGCATCGCGTGTACAGAAGAGAGAGCGAACAACAGAGGGCTACGGACCACAAGTAAAAAGGGCACACGAGGTTGAGCACAAAAAATCCAAGAACACCTGCGGAAAAAGGACAGTGTTGTACAAGGAGTGCTTGTGACATCCCCGACGTGCACACATGCGCTTGAGGGATACTTCAAATAAACCGTAGCATCTGATGAAAATCGTAAAAGACAATGAAAGTGGAAAAACAAAAAACCTTGCAGGCTCTACAACACTTCAGCGAAAAAAACAAGTAATAAATATAAAAGAGAAATTATGTCTTACTTTGTTGTCTTCCCTTCATCTTACCTATTCCTACAAAAAGTGCGGAGAAAACACCACCATTCCCACCGATCTCGGCAAAGGAGAACCAGCTCTGCCTTGCCTTTCTTTGATGGAGCGTAAACATATGAGCACATCGAGCAAACAAAAGGAAAATAATTAATCTCGTGTGTCGATATGTGCGTGGATGGGTGTGTGCTTTGTTTTTTGTGTTTTTTCTCCGCTTCGTTAAGTAATATAAAACTTCGCTTGAACTTTTCTCGGATACACTTCCTCACTTTTTCAGCTTGCTCATCCGCCCACGCTGCCGTCAGGGGGTGGGGTTAGGAGAGGAGAAAGAGGGAAGAGAGAAAAAACCCCGCCTCGTCAACATTACGCGGACACCTGAGGGGCGGCCTTCTCCGCCTCCGCCTTCGCCGCCGCCGCGCGCTCCTCGATCAGCTTCTGCGTGTGCGCCTCCACCTGATCGCGCAGCGGACCGTTCTCGAACTCGAGACGGCGCAGGAAGGCGTCCTTGCCCATGTGCGCCATGTACTCGAAGTCGTTGCCGTCCAGCTCGGAGATGTCCTCCTCGAGGTACGCCGGGTCGTTGTAGTAGCCCATGCAGTAGTTCGTCAGGATGATCAGGTTCGGCGCCTTGCCCTCCTCCACAAACTTGGGGCCGAGGAACTCGTGGTAGTCGTTCACCCGCGTCATCACCTCATCACGCGAGAGGTTCTTGTCGTACGGGGCTAAGAAGCGGCGCCACGCGTAGTCGTACAGGTCCTCGTCCGACATCTGCTCGTGCAGCTTCTGCGTGATGACCATGTAGTCCTCGTTGAAGGCAAGGTTCCAGTAGTCCTTCACGCGGGTGCTGGCGCACAGCCGGACCAGCATCGGGAAGGTCGGCAGGTTCATGCTGCGGGCAAGGTGGCGCAGCGACTTGCGGCGGATGGTCTCCAGCTTGATGAAACCGTCGTACATCTCCGCGGCCGGGCGGACCACCTTGGGGTCGCGGCGGACGTTGTTCTTCTCGAACAGCTCATCCCACCCGCGCTCCTGCGTGGCGTTCCACGGGTAGGCGTGGAAGTCGAAGAACCACTTCGTGTCCATGATGTAGGACGGCGCGCTGCGGTAGCGGTACATGTCCTGCGCCGCCCGCCACTCCTTCTTCTCCGCCTCCGTCATGTTCAGGCACGACGGGGCGAAGGTGTTGCTCGAGAGCCAGAAGAAGAGCGGGATGAGGGCGTAGCCGCCGATGCACGCCGCCACGCCGGCGCCGTGGCCGACGCGCCACAGGTCTTGCTTGTAGTGCATCAGCTGCGCGATATCCTTCTGCGAGACAACCTCGCTAAGAGTCTTGTCCACCCACATGTTCTTATCCTGCGAGTGACCACGCTTCCAGTAGTCGGGCGAGTAGGACTCGTGCTGCTCGTAGAAGTCCTGGGGGCCGTGGGTGTAGCCGCGGTTGTAGATCTTCAGCCACGTGCTGAACGCATCGCGGGACTGGTTGGCGAACGCCAACGCACCCGGAAGGAAGTTCACGCAGTTCTTCTTCAAGACAGCCCACGTTCCCTGCATGGTTGACGCCGAGGAAAATGAATGGGGAGGTGTAAGTCGGAAAAGGAATTTACAAAAGGGATGTTTGTGTGTGAGAAAAAAAAAGAGAGCGAAAAGAAGGGTCTCTTAAATTCTCCTATTTCACTCCGTTTCTAATATGTCTCGCGACGGCTAAGCGAAATACTATTGTGACGTTTGTTGGCAGAAAAAACGCAGCCACAAAAGAGATTTGAGGATGACAGAGGTTAAAAAGGAAGGAAGAGAAAGGGGCAATTGGGAAGACGAGGTAGAAGAGCTAAAAAAAAAAAAGAATGTCCTTGTGAAATGACCAGCAGACTTGGCAACCATCAACAACGCCATGAAGTTGACGTACTTTTTTTTGAAACCAAAAAACACTTCTTTCAAAACTCATTTTTTTTGTGTGTGTGCAACGCGTATGCGTGCGGCAACTGCATTTGCAAGAATCACACATAATTGTCCACTCCGTTTTATCGCGCAAGTTTTGACTAATTTCTTATACTCGTTGAAGGTGTTTGTTGTGGTTTTTAAAGCTGTTGCTGTGCAGATAATGTTGTGCGGATCCTGCAAGAAAAAACTCTGTTACCTTGAATAGAGAGTCAGGGAAAATAAAAAGATGTAGTCTTGCTCTTTATTAAAAATAGACTCTTTTACTCAAATTGAATGGAATCTCATGGTCAGAGTTCCTGATTCCTGTTCCCTTTGCACACAAAGCCAGAAAAAGAGGAGATAAGAATGACTGATTTATTCATCTCCCTCACACCGCCCTACTGCTTTGGAATGTGTTCCACCGACTCCACCTTCTCCTTACAGAAGAAACAGCGCACCGCGGTAAACTCACCTGCAACGTTGCCCTGGCCCCCAGTCGAGAGACTCGTTACGTCACTCGTCAGCACCTGCAGTCCTGACTGCTGGTGTGACACCGGTGATGGTTGACGCTGCAGCTCGTCCTCTGCGGTAAGCATCCCCTGACTGTTCTGGGACCGGTAGTCCCCTGAGGTCTGCCCCGACGGCACGCTGAACGCGGCGGACGCTTCGGAGTTGGCCGGACTCACCGTCCGCGTCCGCGGCGGGCTTGTGGTGTGGGTGGGGCTTGTCGTGTACACCGACCCCTCCATCGCGACCTGCCGGGCGTACTCGACGCGCTGGTAGCGGCGGTAACAGCCAAAGCAGCACTCGTGTCCGCAGGGCAGCATCCGCACGTCCTTCCGTCGACTGAGGCAGATCAAACAAACCTCCGCGCTGTCCTCCTCGTCCTCGCTGCTCGCGCCTCTGTCATCCGCCACGTCGGCATCCGCCTCGAGTGCGTTGCCCTCTCGCGCAGCGGGGCGATCGTGCGCGAAGCTGCGCGGCGATCGCAGAAGCCCGCCGAGAGCCGAGGAGGTCTGCGAGAGGGAGGAGTGCGCCTCTGGGGTGGACCCCGCGGCGGCGGCGTCGTCCACCACCAGCCCCTGCGGGGAGGGCGGCAAAGGCAGCTCCGACGGACACTCCATCGTGTTGACGGAGGTGTTGCTCATGGAGCGGGAGAGGTTGGAGAGGCGGCTCAGCTCCCGCTGGTTGGCGTGGGGAATGGCGGAGAGGGCTGCCGTGTTGTTTGTCAGGGTTGCGGTAGAGTTTGTAGTCGTCGTCGTCGTGGTGGCGTCCAGTCGAAGCTGCGGGGACAGTGAGAAGCGCGCCGCACACGATGCGTCTACCGCACACAGTAAACGCTGCAGTCGCCGCAGCTCTTTCGGGAGTCTTCGCTGCCGTGGCAGGGCTGTCTCCGCCGCCTCTGCCATCCTCTGCTGCTGTTGTGGTTGTTGTTGTGTTTCACCTCGCCACCATGCCGTGTAACTCAACGCACAGAGAGAAGCCTGCACCAACGAGGGCAGCTCCGCACCCGTTGCGGCAAGAAATGGATTCGTGTGCGGTGAGGTGCCGTACAGCTCCAGCAGGTGCGTCAGCGTGGCAAAGAGAGGGGCCAGCAGCCCGCTGCGGGTGCAATCGACCTCACGCCAGTGATGCATGCCCTGCGCATCGCACACCACTGCAGGTTGCAGCACGTTCAAGTCTTCCATCGCAGCCGCAGCGGCAGCAGCAGCGGTCATCGTCCCGGCACCGTCGTTTACGGTGATGATGGGTAACGTATGACAGCGGACGCTGGGGGGACTTCGCGATGGTGATCGCACACCCGCTGCCCCGACAGCAGTCGACATGGTGACCGCTGACGAAGCAGCGGCATTACTGTTGCTGTGGTGGTGATGGTGATGGTGTGTATTAGCTGGGTGTGACAGTGGCGATGATGGTGGTGCCGGTGGTCGCATGAGCCGCAGCAGACACTGCAGCATCAAGTCCATCAGCTCACGCCGCAGTGCCGCGGTGTCTTCCTCTGCCACCGCATCGGACTTGCCCCCCTCTGACGGCGTCGACGGCGAGAGAGACGCTTGTGGTGGCTGCGACTGCAGCTGCGGTGACACAATGTGGCTCCTACTGTTGCTGTTGTCGCTGCTGTTGCTGCTGTGGTGCTTCTTGACGTCACTACTCGGATGGTGGCTGCTGCTTTTCTGTAACGAGGGACCCGTCTCTGCCTTTGCCCTCTCACCGCTTTGCCCACTCTTGCCCGTGGCCCGGTGTGAGGTCAGTAACGCGGCGCACACAACGTGAATCGCACTGAGAGTTTTGCGCAGCACCTGGTACAGCGTAAAGAAACCTGTGATGGCCTCCTTCGTGGATTCACTCCAGCGCGGCGGCGGCGGCATGCGTTCACTGAAGCGGGACAGCAACGTGTTGCAGTGGTAGATGAGAGGAAAGAGAAGCGTCGCGGGGGCGTACTGCACCGTGCACTCACGGAAGAGCTGAAGGTAGATGGCATCAGCCGTGCAAGGCGCCGTGCTGCTTTGGATCGCCGAAGCGCCGTGTCCACGTCGTGTCTGCTTTCGGCCACTCCCTTTGCTCTCTGTGCTGGCACTGCGACTTCCCCTGCTGCTGCCGCGGCTGCTGTGACAACGGTGGACGTCCTCCTTCTTCTGCTTCTCCTCTCCAGCGTCATTGTCTCTGCGGTCTTCCCCGTCTTCACTGTCGTCACTGTCGTCACTGTCACTGCTGCTGCTGCTGCTGCTGTCGATGATGTTGTGTGCAGCGGCGGCCCGCTGCGTCACGTGGGCCTGCGTGTGCAGGAGCCAGCCAAACTTTTCATCCAGCATGCGCGGCGGTGGCAGCAAGGTCATCTCTTCCAGCAGCAGCGAGGACAGAAAGTTCACCGGGGCCCGCTCATTGGGGCTTCGTTGTGCCATGCCAAGGAAGTCGGCAAAGTGCCGCGCGAAGAAGCTCAGCTTGTCGTGGCCCTCTACCGGGCTGTCGTGATGCATCTGCGCCAGCTGCTGCGCAATGCGCAGGCGATCCGACCGGCTTGCCCCAAGAACGCTCGCCACCGCCTGGTAAAGGTACTCGCGGGCGAACAAGTTCGACGTCGCGCGGCGCATGTTCGCGTTGAAGAAGATGCGGAAGAGCGTCGGCGCCTGCCGGGCAAGGAGGGCGTTGTGGCCCCGCACCAGCCCCACCAGCAGCCACAGATCCACAAAGACGTTGCTCAGCTGCGCGGGGAGCATCAGAAACGCACGCGGCGGTGCGTGGGGGCCCTCGGCCGCCTCGCAGGCGTCGTACGGCGACGCGTGGCCGTTTTCCCGCATGCAGAAGCAGCGCTCAAAGACCGCCATGCGAGCCCAGTAGTAGCCGTAGACTTTCCCCACGGTGCCGCCGAACTGCGCCAGCGCCACGCTGTCCATTTCGACACAGAGGGGCACCGTCATGAGAAGCAGCTCGAAGACGTGCCGCACCTGCGCGGCTTCGTCCTCCTCCTCCTCCTCCTCTGCCGCAGCCCCGGCCGCCGCCGCGGTGCTGCTGCGGTCGTCTGCACCATCGAGTGCGTCTGCGACGCGCGCGCCGTCGTAATTAGGATTGATGTTGTTTGCGTTACTGCTGATATTGTTCCTGCTGAAAGCGGGGTAAGGCTGGGTGGAACTCGCCTCAGCCCCCACTGCCATTGCCGCGGGTGCTGTCCCTGCTGTTGGCGTTGGGGTAGCGGCGAGGGCGCCGGTCCGCTCCTGCAGCGTGCGTTGGTACGTCACGACGGCTTGGTAGATCGCACTGGGCAGGGCGGCGCAGCGGGCGAGTAAGTTACGCACAAAGGTGTCGAGGCAGATCACTGTCACGAGAAACAGCTCGTCGCCGCGCTCCGCCACGGCGGCCGCGACCTTCCGCTTCGCGGCTGGTGTAGGCAGCTGCGCAGCGTCCGCCCCCAGGCCCCACGCGTCCGTCGGCAGGCTGGTGAAGACGCCGCGGCGGGTCAGGTGTGCCGCCGCCACCTCCTGCCACGCCCGCTCCTGCGAGAGCACCGCGGCCTCCCCTGCCATCGCGGTGGCGGCGGGGGGGATGGAGAAGCCGGAGGGCAGCGTCGAACCGGCCGAGGGTTGGGTGGAGTGCCCTGTTGGCGGGCTCATGGATAGCATCTCCTCCTCCGTGACTTCCGCGAAGGTGAGGGGGTCGCGCTGGAGTGGTGGGGTGGTGATGGCGTTGACGTGCACCTCTGCCGCTTCCGCCTGACTGGGAGCCGAGCTGCTCCGCTTGCTGTGGGCCTTCGCGACGGTTTTCGTTGACGGCCTCTCGTGTTGTATCTTCGCCGCTGCGCTGACGGATCGCTGCTGGGGTGGCGGTGGTGGTGGTGGTAGTGTAGATTGGTCCGTGTTACAATTAGGCGTTTTAGGTGGCGTGGCTTCTTTTCGATTTGCCGAGGCCGAAGCCGAGGCTGCGGCTTTCGCCGCCTGACGTAGCTTTGCGGAGAGGCGCGCCAGCTCGACCTCCACACTGGCGGTGACCACCTGCAGCGACCCACCCAGGCGATCCGCAATAATGTCTTTTGTGTACGTTGTCGCCGTGGCTGCTGTGCCGTTGCCTGTCGCGCCGCCGCGTGCGGCTTGGCCCTGCTGTGCTGGCCCTCCGCTGACCTCCACGCTGGGCTGATCGTTGTAGCTGTTGTCGTTGTTTGCATCGTCCTGTCCGGTGCCAAAGCTTATTGGGGTTGGGGCGGCAAAAGGGCGTCGGTAGAAGCGGGAGGGCGGCAGCCACGCCATCGCCACGGCTCGCCAGCTCAACTCTCGCTGCACCACCGCGAAGGTGCTCATAGGGGACGCCGCATCAGCACAGCCGCCGTGCGCGGGTGCGGTGGAGGTTGGACTTGTCGGTGCAGGGGGTGTGGAAAACGCCGGTGGGAAGGGCAAGGGTGGCGGGGCACCACCGCGGGTGTTCTTGATCCGCGTGGTGGCGGCTGCCGCTGCTGTGTCAGAAGGCAACGGCGTCGTGTTGGACGCGTTCGAGCTGCGCTTCGCCACCGTGTTGTTGTTATTGCAATCGTTGCTGATGTTGTTCTTGTTGATTAGCGCTTCGGTGTTAGTTTCCTCGGCCAGTGGTGGCATGCAGCGACCCAAGCCGGCCGTCAGCGACAACGTGAGCGAGGCGAGCACCGTAGGAGAAAACGCGCTGGCAAAGGTGTACGGGTACGCGTCGAGGAAGCACTCGTTGCCCGCCTCTGTCCCGCGGTGGGCGAGGGCCACCACGGCTTTTAGCTGCCGATCTCCCAAGAAGCGCAGCAGCGCAACGGAGAGGGCGCCGCGGCAGGCCGGGTCGCGCACGAGGGTGTCCATTACCTGGGCCGCTGACCGCCACTGCTCCGTCTGCGCTGCGCACGCGGCTTGCGTCAACGCTGGATTGACGATGAAGTCGTTTGCCGGGCGAGTCGCCAGCACCGTGGCGAGCGCCCCACGCTGCCGGCTGCTGAGTGGACGCACCATGAAGATGTTCAGCAGCGTGCTGGTGAAGCTGACCGTGTCCGCCACCCACGTGTGCCGGAAGCTGCGCAGCGAGGCGAGGTCGCGCGCGATGCGGAGGGCGAAGAGCTGCGCATCCGGCACGTTGGTGCAGCGGTGCTGCAGCTGCGCGAGGAACATGCCGGGAATCAACGCGAAGGACGCGGGCGGCATGAAGAGCTCGAGGGCGTGCCAGATATCATTCACGTGGGCCAGCGTTTCCGGTGCGGTGGGGTAGGCGAGGGAGGGGCGAGGCAGCACGAAGCCGTCGAGGTTCTGCGCTGCCTCGGCCACCTCCCGCACATCGCTCAACCGGACGTAGAAGCGGGTGATCCAGAGGTACAGCCACACCGTGAAAGCCTTCCAGCGCACCTGCACATCGGATTGCAACCAGCTGACGAAGCGAGCGCAGCGCTCGACAACCCGCCCCGGGTCCTCCACCCACGAGTCCAACATGCGGTAGAAAATGTACGTTCCTTCCGGCGGCACGGGGCCCGCAGGGATGGTGAGGCCCATGGCGCGTATAAACGGCGCCATCTCCACCCCGCCCAGCGTCAAGTAGCAGCTCACGGGGATGATGCTCGTGTTCGGGTAGGCCGCGGCGCTCCTCTGCTCGCCGAAGCTGCTGTTGTTGCTGCTGCTGTGGCTCGCTGCGTTGACGTAGGCGCTGTTGTTGCCATCGTCTCTGCCGCTCCGCCCGCTCCCTTCACCGTGCACACTATTACCACCGCGGCTGTAGACGTCGTTGCCTGCAAGGTCACCTGTGCTCGCTTCAACGTCCACCGCTGCTGGGCTGTCCGTGAACGTCGTGGCTGCCGTCGTAGTCACTGCATGAGGCGCAGCGGCGGAGGGACGGGCGTTGTTGGCTGCCGACACACTGGCCGGATAGCCGGTGTTGGTTGTAAAGGCCCACGTGCCGGGCACGGTCGTGGTGACAGGGCTGCCGTTCCGGCCTTGCACGTGGATATTGCCACCACCAGCACCAGCCGCACCAGCAACACCGCCAGGCGCGATGCTTTGCTGCTGATGTTGCTGCTGCATCTGCAGTAGCTGCTGCTCATTGCGCTCCTCCACGCGGTACCAGAAGGCCTCGCACATCGTCAGGTAGCCGCGGCGCGGGTAGCGCATGGGGGACTCGCCAAGATTGACCACGCACGCCTCCCCGCCCTCAAGGGACATCGCCGGGGTGTACTGCAGCATCTCATCAGTAGAGTGGCGGTCGCTGTACCACCGCGCCCCATGACGCAGCAGCAGCGCCTTCGTCGGCAGCGACGCGCTGTGACAGTGCAGGCCGTTGAGGGCAAAGTCAAACACACCCGCCGCGAGGTCCGCGTAGCAGCTCAAAATGTCTCCCGCACTCCACCGCAGCTCGGGCACCTCCACGGAGGTCAAATTCCAGACCAGCCCACGCAGGCCGTCAGCAGCGACCGACATTGGAAAGTCCCCGACACCTTCCTGCCCGGTGAACGGCAGGCCAGACGGCGTGACGCACCAGCCGCACTGCAGGAGCCCGCTGGTGAGGAGGTGCACCTCGTACTGTACCCGCTCCTCCCCCGCTAGAGCGCAGTGAAGCAGGCTGAGCGAGGTGAAGCTGTCTGCTGTGATGATGGTGCCGTGTGGAACCTCCGACATGCTCGCGCTCTCCGCGGCACCGGGGCACACCGACCACTCAAAGGGGCTGCTGCCACCGCTGTTTAAACTGCTGATGCCGCTGCTGTTGCCGGTATGGGCCTCCGCACCAATGCCACCACCAGCTGCAGGAGAAGAAGACGGGTCAGCGTGCATCTTGATAGTAAATTCTTTTTGTGTGTGTGTGTGTGTGTGTTTGTGTCTGTTTGACAGAGTTTAAAACACGAGATTTAAAAGTAAGAGTAAGGTTGCAAGAAGTGAAAAATTGAAAAGCAAGGAAAAAGAAGTAAGAAGAAAACTTTAATGGGAAAGTAAACGCGGAAGAATTAAACGTAGCTGGAGAATATATCACACGGACAAATAAAAAAAGAAGGGTACACAACACTGTTGTGAGCTGCAAGGTGCGTCTAACGAAACCAGAGAAAAAAAAAATAGAACAGAAGAAAGAAACACAACTAACGAAAATGTAAAAAGGTTTTCCAGCAAAATTTTCTGAGCTTTGTGCTATCTTCTTGTCGTTTCGGATAAAAGAGGACTGCGAAAGGTTTTTGGAAATGCCTAGCGTTTTGAAGTCGTTAATCCCCTTGTTTTTTTTTGTTCTCTCGCAGTTGCGTCTCAAGAGTTTGACGTTAGGACCAAAGCCGTTAGCGACCGCGTTTGCTCAAGTCTACCTGTGTGCGTGAGCGTGTAAATTTGCGCGTGATGTAGCCTCAACAACGCTCCTCCACTAAGTAGAGCTGAGAATTGTCGCGACTGCGTTGACTTTAAAGTTAAAACAATAAAAAAGAAGAAATAAATAGTTAAAAATTCTCGTTTTTCTTTTCGTCCTGTCAAAAACAGAAAAAAAATGAGAAGTTGTCAAAGAGGTAAAAAAGAAAGCAAAAGAGATACAAAAAAAAAAGAGCTTGCTACTTAAACACGCAATTTTTTTGTTGTCTTGTTTCAGATTCACCAAGAAGTTGTCGGTCCTTGAAAGCCCAGGAACAACGAGAAAAACAAAAAAGAAAATAGAAAAGATGTGCAAGAAGATAGGAGAAACAAGCAATTAAAATTAACAAAAGCGAGAAGATGTGAGAGGGGGGTGGGGGAAGTGATGTGAGAAAGAAGCTCAGTCTAATTTGTTGTCACGTAGAGCCCATATGTGTTTGTAAATACTCGTAGAAGTTTGCCACAAGAGAGGCGCGTGAATTAAAGGTTTACTAGCGCTCAAAGAAAGTTTGTGAAAACTGCAAAGAAATACGCACTGGTGAAAGACGGTGCGAAATCATGCAAACAAAGTGACAGGCGAAGGTAGTAGACAGTGGAAGAGAAGATAGACTTGCGAAAAGAGAAACTACTATATAAATACTTGTAGAAAGCTTCTCGACATGAATTAGATGCGCGATATTTACTCTGCTGGGGGCAAAGTTGCTCTAATTTTTTTTCTCCCTTCATTACTTTAATTCGCCAATCAGCAATTAAATTGGAGATTCACAAAGCTCATTAGCCAAGATACATGTAGAGTGCGTGCCAACTGATGTAGGCATTAAGAACTGATCAGTGTAAACAAACTCGCTCGGTCTCAATAAGATCCTTTTTTGTGTGTGTAACAATATGCTAGGTAATTGCGTCCAGCTGACGCACTAGTAGCCAAAAAAGGACAAATCAGTGACAATCAAAAGAAAGGGGGAACAATAAGGATGGTCAAACTCTGTAAATAAGAAATGTTCGATACAGTTGAACAACAGCGCCTTCAACACGCACACTGCCAGTTACAAGACATCAACTTTGCTCACGCATGTAGAAGGGGAGCTCGCAAGACGGCATGAAGGCGCGTGGGCTGTCACCTCGGCGGCCAGATAGAAAAAAAAAAATAATGAGGAGAGAAAAAAAACTCGAGGTAAAATCTTTTTCTTTTCTTTCACAGTTCACGGGGCTCGCGCGGTGTCGCCGTGCCATCATGTTGCTCCGCCGCTGCCGCCGCAGCAGCAGCCTGTGCCGCCTCCTCCTCCTCCTCCTCTGCTAACGTCTCCTCCAGCAAGGCCACCACCATGTCCGCGTTGGCCAGCACGAAGTAGACCACCGCAAAGGCACCGGTCCACAGCAGCGTCTGCAGCCGCCCTTTGCGAAACTGCTGCTCTGCCGCCGCCGCCATCGCCACCGCCGGATCCTCCTCGGCAGCCGTGGCGCGCGGCTTCAGGCAGTACGTGCCGCTGTCCGCCTCGAAGAAAAGGTGCCGTAGCCGCTCCGTGTAGTGCAGGAGGTGCGGGCACGCGTCCATCAGCCGCTGCTGATGTGCCTTGACGGCAGGCGAGCCCGCCGCCCCCACGTCGGCGTGGAAGAAGCTGGAGGCGGCAGCGTAGACCAGCGCATCCGCGTACGTCGGCTTCGACGTGCCGAAGAAGAAGCTGTCGGGGCCGGTGCTCCGTGACACGCAGAGAGACTCCAGCGCCGCAAAGGCCTTGTCCACCTCTTCCCCGACCTCCTTGAGCTTTGTGAGGTGAGACAGGGAGAGTCGCCCACTTGGCAGGGCAGACACCGGGCAGCCCGTATAGAAGAACGGGTTACCGTGCAGCACGTGCGCGCGGTAGCTGCCGGTGACGCCTTCCCAGAAACTCGCCACCTTCGGCTCCACGCTCTTCGCCATCGCGTTGCGGTAGACGGCCGGGTCGAAGTGCATGGCGAAGAGAAAA
This sequence comes from Crithidia mellificae, assembly GCA_002216565.1. Taxonomy (NCBI): domain Eukaryota; phylum Euglenozoa; class Kinetoplastea; order Trypanosomatida; family Trypanosomatidae; genus Crithidia; species Crithidia mellificae. Next base: position 3,896 of record MDUD01003609.1, on the reverse strand, counting down.
GCTGGAAAGATGCATTGCGCCGTCAGCACCTCAACACAGGTTGCCTCCGCCGCCACCGTGCTACTCACCTGCGCTACGCCGTCCTCGGTGCTGAGCCGCTTTAGGCACGGCAGAAGGCCTGCGCAGACCTCCGGCACCACCGCAGCCGCCGCAGGAGTCGCTGCTGACCCTTGTGTGCTCGCGGCGGAATCGTGAATGGTGAGCGAGAGTTCACCAAGGCGGACATCGCGGCGTGAGACACGCGCACCAACGAAGCGAAGCATCACCTCCACTGCAAGGCCGGCGGGATCAGCCGAGGGCAGCGACAGCGCCGCTGGGTAGCGGGCGAAGACGGTGGAAGACGGTGTTGCGGGTGGCATTGAGAAATTATTTTTCAATGTGTGGTGATTTTATTTTATTCTTTGCTCTTTTTGTAAAGCTCGCCTGTGCTTGTGTGTGAGAGAGCCTCCAGACTGTCCTGCAGATAAAAAAGAAAACAAAAAACAAGAGAGAAGGTGCAATTGATAAAGGTGCTATAGACTGAAGAAGCGAAACGAGGCCTAAGCGCTACCTCTGGTGAGAAACGTAGACGCTACCTTTAAAAAAAAAAGGAAATGAGCTATCAGCAAAGACGCTTTGATTGTTTCAAGAAAATAAATAAAGAGGAGAGAGAAGGAAATGAGAAGTCGAAAAAGGTTCAAAGTGGGCTTCTGATTAAACAAAAAACCATGTGCACGGAAAAAAAAGGCGATGTTGCAGCTGTTTAACAGTCCTTTCTGGTGCTTTTGATAAAACCACATGGCTTTTTTCTACACGAATGCTAACAAAATTTAACGTAAATAGTTGTAGTCGAAACCGCACTCTTGCATTGTGCATTGCTCGAGCCTCCAATTTTTTGTTGTTGTCAGCTTTGACAGCTACCACACAAGCATGAATGACACATGTGTTGCTCCGGTTCAACCTACAAAAATCGCGTTCTCACTTTTTTATCTTGGCAACAACGTTATTGTGGTGTTTTGGGTTTTTTTTTTTTTTAGAAATAGAATAAATCCGCACTCTCACGGCAGGAGAAGAGATAAGAAAAAATTGGAAAAAATCACAGCCTCGTTTACATAAATCAATCACTGTAAAACAACAACAATAAACCGGAAGTCGACAAAGAAAGAAAAGAAAGTAAAAGAAAGAGAAGATTTTACAAAGAATTGAAGGTAGCGCACGGACTGTAGCTTCTGTTAAAGGAAAAACCGAAAAATTATAGTCAAAGTTATAACAAGCTAAAATTTAGATTTAAAGTTTTTAACCAAACACGCACTCACAGAAAGCTAGCTACACTTTTCTTCCGTGCTGAGAAGTAACAATGCTTCCGGTGTGACTTAGATAGACACTTAGAGAGAAGAAGAAAATAAAATTAGGTTTTCAGAAAACACAAAAAAAAAACGTACCCTCATTTAACCCGATCGATTTTGGCACGCAAACAAACACATCAAAAGCTAAAAAAAAAACAGCAGATGACCATAGAAAACACACACAGGAAAAACAAATTTGCCTGGAAGTGTACCTATGATAGAACAGCAAAAACGTGTGAGCTTCGCCTTTCTTCTTCCAATTTGTGTTGGCGTTGGCTTTAAAAGGTTGGAAGTCCCTCGCTCGCAGAAGTGCATCTATCTGTCAACAGCACAGAAGCCAGTACACGAACAAAGAGTGGAAAAGGTAGCGCCCTTTGTCAAAGCAGAAGAGATTGAAACAATTCTTGCGGATAAGGTTGGCTTAACTCAGTAACAGATTGTCAAATAGAACAAATCTTTGCTGCTGCAGTCACCTCTTCAATTGTTGTGATAAAAAGGCAAAAAAAAAGGCGTCCAAAAAGCTCGAATAGTAAAGGGAAAAAATTTCTTGCATACCTTTTCTCTTTTAAGCGTACCTATGTGTTTAAACGATGGGCAGGGAAACAGGAATGCAATCTTTTGTGCTTTGCATGTCGTTTATCTCAGCGTTAGAATTAAACCAATAAAAGGAGGAAGAGAAACTTTGTCGGCATTGTGTCTTCTGTTGACGAAAAGAAGCCGAAAAAGCAAAGCTGCTGTAGCTGAAAGCGCAGACGCGCATCGCAACGCCAGTCCATCATTTCGAGTATGCGTTGTTTTTTAAAAAAAAAAAACAGCATTGTTTCCGCTAAGGTGACACTCTGAGTGTCAGTGAAGACATGAGAGGGACTGTAAGAAAGAAAAAGCTTTTCATTCAACGTTCTGTGCCTGATAGGTAAAACAAAGAAAAACGTCAATTTTACTTTTCAGCATCGTAAGTGCAAGCGTTTACTAGAAACTTCTTCTGCCATTTTTTTTTTTGCTGAGTATGGTGAGATAAAAAAAAAAAAACGTTTCTCTCTCAGGGGCTCAACCGAGCGGTACAAGCTTGCGTAAGGCTATCTTTTAAAAGGCAGCGCAGTCATCCTGTAAAGAGAAGAAAAAAAGAGTAACAAAAGGAAGAAGAGTAAAACAACACTGAGGATGAGATGTAAACAACCAAAAAAAACAAAAACGGCCTTTTCATTTACGCAGAGAAACAGGATAATAACGAGGGAAGAACACGTAAACGGATGAAACGATAACAAGCAATACAAAGTGAACAGAAAAAAAAAGCTAGATATCGAAAATCGAGGAAGCAATCAAAGAGAAGAAAAAAAATAAGGATGGAAGTGAATACGGATGGGTAGCGGAGCTTCCCATAACAGCTAAACATAATTTTGTGTGTGGTCGACATAGTGAAAGAAGGTGAAAAAGAAAAGAGAAGAGAAAGATGAGGTAGGCGAGAAAAAAAGCGTAAAGAGCATAAATAAAAGTCTTCAATCAAATCTTGTTAATTACATGAAGAAAATGAAAACTTAACACCAAAAGTCAGACGATCAAGAAGGAGAAAGAAGCGAAGAGCCCAAAAACAAGAAAGCAGACGCTTTCGCTCCAGAGCTTGCATAGACGTTGAAAGAGCAATCATTTACAAATTCAGGATTAGAGTGTGTTCAGCTGAAAAATTAAGGCTTACCGCATATAAGAAAAAAGGAAAGAAACAGAGGGAAAGGAGAAGCTTTGGTAGGGGTGCCATGTCAGTTTACTAGAAAAAAAAAAGCACTAGCACCGTTGCCATTTGGTTTATTAGACGGCAGCCGAAAAAAAAGTGCTTTTTAAAAAGAGGAAAATCGGAGCTAGCTTCATAATCTGAAACAAAGAGAACAAAAGAATCATTCAGAATTATAAAAATCAGAGAAAACGAAAGAAAAAGGAGAAACACACAAACACAGGGAAAGGAGCGAGGCCGAAGAATGAAGGAAAAAAAAAATTGGCTCTCAAGTTGAACACAAATCGCAAGATTTTTGTTTGGAAAAATTGTAACAGTCCAGGCACTTACGTCAACTCATCTCCGCAATTTAAGTAGCCGTACATCAAAAAGAAAAAGAAAAGATAAGTAAGACAAAAGACTAAAAGTAATCTCTGTTTATAACATCAACGAGGAAGAGGTAAACAAAAAACCGGAAAAATGAGAACTGATGATTCGCGTAACTATTCATCTGAATGCTCGTTTGCGGCGAGCATTGTCACAAATTCAAATAAGGAGTGGAACGAAAGAAAGAACGAGAAAAAAAGGAAACAACTGTTAAACTTTATGTCAAAAAACACTTATTTAACCTTCTGCGAGCACATATCACACAAGCGTACGTCTAAATAGCATTTTTATCCTTTTTTAAGCATAAAAACCTTTTTTCCGTTCTGTTTGATGGTGATCGTGCCGCAATATTTTACATTTTTTTTAAGCTAAAAAAAAAACAGACGAAGAGAAGTGCGAATACGTTAGCGGAAAGAAAAAAGAAAAAGCACTCTTTCTTTTTTGGCGCCTCAATCACGCACACGGTACGCCTGCTGATT
>MDUD01003564.1:0-28453 GCA_002216565.1 Crithidia mellificae | reverse complement strand
GTGGGTGAATAATAAGGTTGAGGTCTGTGAAACATTCAACGTCAACTGCTGCTACAACAACCAATTTCAAAGACAAAGCGCGCCATGATCTTCTTCTGTTGTTCAATAAGCTCATCTGTCAGCCCCACATCACGACGCTGAGTCTTTTTTCTTTTTTCGATCGTTAGCGATACAAGCGTGCGGACATCTCGCGATTGTGCTCTTTGATTCGCTGCTCCGCCTCCTTCTCCATCGCCGACGCCTCCTGCGCCTGCTGCTGCAGCCCCGCCTGCACCGCCACCATGTCCATCGCCCCGGCCACAATTGTCATCGACTGCAAATCGAGCGCCTCATTCCGCTTCGCCGCGTGCTCGGGCGTCGGCGGGTCATCGATGGCGTAGTGTGTCTGCAGCATCTCCTGCATCTCCGCCATCGTCATGGGCCGCAGCATGTCCTTCCAGGGCACAGGCGCACCCACCACCTCACCCGCGTCCACGGCAGCCTTCACCTCGGTCCACGAGCCCTCCTCGCCGGGCGGCGCCGGCGGCTCATGCCACGCACGCTCCTCCACCTGCGCCTGCAGAAACGAATTGCGGGCCGACTCGGCCACTTCGATGTCAGCGTTCACCAGCGCAGGGTGGCCCGCCTCGACGAGGGACTGGGCGGCGGTGGAGGCCGCCGGAAGGGGGGCGCGACGGCGCAAGATTTTTGGTCCTGCTGCGGCGGTGCTGCCGCGGCTGCCGGTGGCGGCTGACTCGGCTTCCGCCCCCGGCGAGGCCCCACCTGCCATGGCCTTGGCGGCTGCAGCGACATTTGCCGCCGCCGCAGCGGCCTCCGCTTCCGCCTCCGCTTCCGCCTCTGCGTCTGCGTCAGCGTCTGCCTTGCCTGACATAGTCCGCAGCGTCTTGGCCACCGTATTGGAGAAGTCGATGGTGCCCTGGCTTGTCATGCCGGCGACGTTGTCGGCGGCCAGGCCATCCAGCTCGTCCAGCGCCGCCTGCAGCTCCTTCACCACCCGCATCAGCTCCTCCTCGTGGTCGTGGAAGTTGTGGACCATGTACTGCCAAAACTTCAGCTGCTCGCTCAGCTGCATAATGCGCTTCTCCTGCATGCCCTGCTTGCGGTTGGAGTCCGCCGTCACGCGGCGCATCACAAAGTTGGCCTCGCTCTCCGCACGCTCCAGCAGCAGACGCCGCGCGCAGGCCGCCTCGAACTCGACCAGCTCCTTCGCGTAGTCGGCGATCTCGTCATCGGACAGCCCTTTCGCCCGACCGCGCCACCGCGTGCCAATCGCGTTTGGGTTTGCGGTGCTCGTGAGCCGCCGCACGCTGCGCCACAGCTGACGCACGAAGCCGCCGCCCTCCCGCAGAGACTGCACGGTGCCGCTGACAAAGCGCGTGTTTGCCGTCAACTCAGGGAAGCTGCCTTGAAGCATGCCGCCGCGGATGCCAGCGCCGAGGGCCACCGCGTAGTCCGCCGGACACGTGTCCTCCTGCGCCACCTTCTTGCCAAAGTACTCCTGCAGCATGTGCCGAATAGGCGGATCGCGGGTCATGGCACCGACAAGGAGGATGTGATCGATATCAGCGGCGGTGAAGCCCGTGTGCTCGAAGAGCTTCTCCACACACTGCAGGCACCGCACCCGCAGCGGCCGTGTCAGGGTGACGTACTCTTCGTGTGTCAGCGTTGCCTCCAGCGGCACGATGTCGCGCAGCTTCTGCGAAAAGTGGAAGGCGCGGTTGTAGCCGTAGTAGGTCTCGGTAGAGTGCGTGAAGTGAATCTTCGCCTTCTCCGCCTCCAGGGTCAAGTTGCGGAAAGCCGCCACTCCCTGGCCCACGTTGCCCTCCTCCTCTTCAATCGGCACGTGCCACTTCGACTCGAACTGCTTCGCGAAGTGCTGCGACAGCACCGTGTCCCAGTCGTTGCCGCCCAGCATTGGGTCGCCGTGCGTGGCGACAAGGTTAAACTTCTGCCGGTAGCAGTCGTGCTCCATGATGGCGCAGTCGAGCGTGCCACCGCCAAGGTCGAAGACGAGAGAGCGAATATAGCGCTTCGTCGGCGTCGGCGCACCCGCCGAAGGAGACGACGACGAAGAGGCGGCGGCGCTATCTGCCGGTGCACGCGTCGCAGCCTCCGCGCGGTGCAGGGCCGCCTCCATTTTTGTCTGCGCCGCTGCTTTTTGTTGAAGTTGATCGAGCACGGTGTAGGCGAGGCAGGCGGCGGACGGTTCGTCGATGATCTCAAGCACGTCAAAGCCCGCGCAGAGGGCCGCGTCTTCCGTGGCAACTTTTTGCTGCGGCGTGAAGTACGCCGGCACGCTCACCACCGCCAGCTGCACCTCCTCGCCAAGAAACTTCTCCGCCTCGTTCTTCAGGTAGCGCAGGAACATCGCGATGATGTGCACGATGGTGTAGGTCCGGCCCATGATTTCCACCGCCACCTCGCCCTTCTCATTCAGCGTGAGGATGTTCGTCTTGCCGAGGTCCGACTGCACGCGACCCAGCTCACCAAACCCGCGGCCAATCAACCGCTTTCCGCTGCAGAGGGTGGCACTCGCGCTGGTCCGCGCACACGCTCGGGCCTCCTCGCCAAACATGCGCACTTGGTGGTTCTTGTCAAACGTGATCGCAGTTGGAAAGACCCACGACCCGGTCGGTGAGGGGATGATCTTCGGCTTTTTTGTCTCCGTATCGATGTAACAGATGCAGCTGTTTGTGGTGCCGAGGTCGATGCCGATGACCCGGCCCGTGCCGCGCTGCTCGCGGTTGTCCTCCTTGACAACGTAGTAGCGGCTGCGGGTCTCCTCGTCGAGCTTGCGACGCCGCTCCGCCTCCATTTGAAGTGCGTTGGAGTAGCTGACGGTTTGCCCGGGGTGCTTGGGCATGTTTGGATGCTGCATCCCGCTGCCGTTGCCAAGGCTCATGCTCGGAGAGAGTCCAGGCGTGCCGCCACCGGGATTCAGCCCGATCTGCAGCAGCACCGCGCTGGAGCGAAAGAGTTGGCGCTGCATGGACAGAGCTCAGCACGAAACTCTAGAATCAAAATTGGAAACTGAAAGTGGAATTGAAGGAAAAACAGGAGAAGTGCTCAAGAAGGAAGAGTTGTAATGGAATGCTGTGTCTGGTGATGTAATCAAACTGCTCCTCTGCGGCGTGCGATGCTCAAGCAGACGCGAGAGTGTAAGTACCAGATATAGCACACGGTAAAATGCTCAAACAGGAAGCACAGGATTGACAGGGAAGACTCGAAGGAAGAACTGCTGATGAAAAGCTGCGTGTTTTCTCAATCTCTATGTGTATGTTTGTCTGTGTTCGCACGTTACTGCTACTTCAAACTTTTATTTTTCCTTTATCTCTTGCGTGAGGAATGGCGAAGACACGCTGAATCCCTTTTCTCGAAAACTGTCGATAGTGCAGGCGCATGTTGAAAAGAAATAGACATGAATGGAGAAAAATGGTTATGCTGAGATTTTTTCATGAACATAGAAAATACAATGCAGTTGAACATTGCATTAAGGACCCGATCTCTCTAGGAGAACAAGCCGTTTGGTATTATTGCGGACAAATAGAGGAATAACCTTTCTTTGACATGATCCTGCTATCGAGTAGGCGCCTTCTTTTGTTTGCAGCGTTACTCAACGGTATCTCCAGACCAACTTTGACTTAAAAATAGAATCTCTTTTTTGTTGTTTATGTGTGTACAGACAGGGTGCATGATCTGTGCATGAGGAAGAAGAAGAAACGCGCTAATCTGAATCGCTGTGCGTTAGCCGGTACAGCTGTTTCTGCAAGCGTGTCTTATGGCTAGCCTCCACGTTTGGGTGGTTTACCACCAGCGGCAGCAACGTGCTCTGCACCAGCGGCAGGAGAAACTGCAGGCGGTTTGACTTCATTTCTTCCATCACAAATTCCACAAGACGCACAGCGAGGCGCAGAAAGCCGACGTCGAGGAGCCCGCGCAGCACACGTGGCAGCCCGTCGCTGTAGAAATTGAAATTCGCGTAGGTGGGCGGAGGTGGTGTGGTGCAAGTTGATGGCGGCACCCTTTCATCCTCCTCTTCGCCCTTCATCAAACTTTGTTGTTGTGCTTCGTGCACACGGTACTCCTCGAGTGCCGCGTAGCGCTCTGCCCACGCACGGTTGCGGTCGAGCAGCCCACGTTCCTCGTCGTGCACCCGCCACCCGTAGAAGCGTAGCAGCACAATGTAGCTGTAGTAGATGCGGTCCATGTGGCCTGGCTCACGAATAACTTTTAAATCCACCTCCGTCAGAGGCTGCTGCACACGCCGGTACAATTCCTGCGCCGACCAGCGCAACTCAGGGGCGGCGGTGTCGCTCAACTGTGGTGCCTCGTGAAGCTCCGTAGCGCTCTCACTGCAGCTCTGTGGGTGCGTCTCGGCTTCCCCTCCCAACTCAGTCCCACAGGGTCGACAGCTTGGAAAGAGGAGTGGCAGCAAAAGACGCCAGTGCAGGCGCAGAAACTCGATGCCGTCCGGCGTCGCCAGCTGTGCCGCGTAGCTCTCATCGGCGATCTCGCCCAGGCCGTTGACCGGGGCGGGCGGCAGCAGCTGCTGGTGCAAGGCTACCACGGAAAACGCGAAGTCTGCATTCGAGCTCGACGTGCGCAACGCCTGCGCAGGCGTCGTAGGGTGAACCTCGACGTCTTTTCCTTGACTGCTCGATGGCGTCTCTGTTGAGGGGGCGACTTCACTCAGCTGGGTGAGCTTCCACATGCCTCGGTAGAAGCGAACGCTGGGGTGCAACTTTGAGAAGTCGATGCGCTCCTCATCGTCGCTGCTGTCAACTAGTGCAGCAGCGGCGGCGGCTGCAGAGTTGCTACTATTAACTTGGTCGTTGTTGTTAGCACACGACGCGTTGCCCGCATCACAAGCAGTCGGACTGGCTGACATGTTCATGTGTCGTAGGGCGGAGGGTGTGGTAGACTTGTTGGACTCTTCACCGCCAAGGCTGCAATAGAATCTGTAAAAGCTGCTTTAATATCAAGGCGTGCACAGAAAAAACTGCGAATTCACCTTTAAAAAGAATGAAAAGGAGAGCGAGGATGGTTAGTGAAGAAAAGTTGCACCTGTTGGGTAAAAGGGCCTTTCCAATCGACCTGGCAAAGTGAAGACGGAGGTTAAGGCGCTACCGAAAGCCACCGATGCAATTTAATAGTGGTAGTTTGAACTTTCGCGCCCTTTAAGGCGTGAGCTGCTACAATTTGGTGTCTCCAAAGTTTACGATGTTTAAAGATATATAAACTCGTCACCTGCTTTCTCATGACTGTACCCATTGCGTGTATTTTTTTTTTTCCAGTTTATGAATGAAAATTTTAACTAATGTGAATAGGCAACAAACATCAACGAATAAAAACCACTAAAAAGCTGCGATAATGTTTCATTAACGCTTTCATTGCGTCTCCTCTTTTTCTTTTTTCACAAGCAGCAAAAATTTGAGCTGCGGACTTGCCGAGGGTGAAAGATAATGTGGGGGTTTCCATCCTAAGCAAATGGTACTCCCACAGCACAGACGTTGCCACATTATCGTCTTTGTTATACTTTAGCAGAGAGCGAACAAAAAGGGATGCAGAGCGCAATCGCAAATGCACAAGTGAAACTGCTGCTCAGTCTTTTTCGTTGTGAAAAGGGTGCAGCTGGGGCAGCTGCACGACCGGACGGGCCACCGGTGCACCACGGTAACGACCACGGAAGAGCTCTGTGTCGCGGTAGGCAGACGGCAGTGTGTTGAGGGGCTGCGGCGCACCGGCCACCCCTGCCCCCGTCTTCCACTCGAAGCCAAACTGCACAATATCCTTCAGCAGCCGCCGTTCCTCGTAGCTGCGGACGTCGGCGATGGTGCCAACGAGTTTCTGGTTCACGAAAAGCAGCGGGAGGGCGGCGGTGCCGGACCTGGCAACGAGTTGATCACGCAGGGCGAGGGCGTGAATGTGGTGATCCAGCTCCACCACCTTAAGGCGGGTGGCGTACCAGGAGAGGTAGTGGCGCATGTGGCCTGTTTCGATGGCCTGTGCGCCAAGGGTGAAGACGATGGCCCAGTACCGCTTCAGATACTCGTCAAGGTTGTTGGACACGAAGGGGCGAAAGCGCGGCGCAGCGCGGAGGCCACGGGGAGCCATACTTTCTCTGTGAAGCTGACACACAAGTGTTTTTTTTCTGTAATTGTTGTTGTGTGGGTGCGTGTGTGTCAGAAAAACACAAAGTGGTCCGCTCCCTTGGGTATTTTAACTCCACCCCCCTAGCCAAGAGAAGAAAAGAGAAGAACAAACTTCGCTGTAGCCACAAATCACAAAGAGTGCGTGGCAATTTAAAGCAGCAGCAACTGTGTTCTTTTTCACTTCCACAAAACATAACATTTTAAGGGTAAAGAAAGAAAAAGTGAAGGTTGAAGAGAAAGTGAAGCGATATACTTCGGTGCTTCTAAATCATGAAGTTGCTGAATTTGTGTCATACCACAATATTCCATGCATATTAGTGAAGACTGACAAACTAGAGTGCGTTGCCTCTTCCCCTTTTTTTTATCGTTACCCTTCATACAAAAAAATGTTTTTTTTTTTTAAGACTTTAAAAAATCACTAACAATTTATTATTTTTCCCTTTATACGTTTGTTAGATATCGCTTTACAGTGAGTTATACGGAAAAAAAAAAAAGAATCAGCAGTACGTGAAAGGAAGCAATCAATTAAACAACATCAACCATGGTCAGCTTGCAGACTGCATCACTTTCGCACGTCACCTCAGTTGATCGTGCTTCGCGGCTTAGGTAAATTTGCGCGTTTGATCTTCTCCATAGTGTGCAAGTCGCGCTTGTCCAAGCCCAGCTCCAGCGCTAGTTGCCGGGTGCGCAGGGGAATAAACTGATTGTCCGCGCTGACCTCCCGCATCATCGGCCCGCAGGACAGTCGATGCGCCTCCCACTGCCGCCACTCCACCGGCACACCACAGTCCATGCAGAGGACCACCTGATGCTTTTCCATGTGCGGCTCCAGCAGCTCCAGCGGCACCGTCTTATTGCACTCGTTGCACCACCGCACCGCCCGCACGCACGCCGTCCAGTGCTCAAAAAACTCATCTGTCGGCACAAACCTCTTGCAGTTGCGACACCACTGCTCCTTGGCCGCTCCGAGAGACCTGCCGCTGATCTGGTGGTAGTAGATGCGGGTGGGCTCGTGCACCACACCATCCAAATGGGCGAAGTCTGACGTGTTGCGCAGCGTAAAGTCGGAGAAGTCGCGCATGTGAGCGAGRATGTTGCCCAGGTCGTTCGTGTCCGCCATGCGCCGGCCATTCAGATTCACGTGGTAGGAGTTTGGAAAGGCGAGGATGTTCATGGGGCAGAGGCGCTGCCGTGGAAACACCGGAAACTGCTGCAGCTCCTGCCGCACCTCGGGGTACTGTGGGTGGTAGCAGGTAATGCGCATGCGCGGCACGTCCACGGTGCGGTGTTCGCGGTGGAAGTGAATGGACAGGTAGTGTGGCCGCACCTGCATCACCTCCCCTACCGCCCCACCCGCCACCCCGTAGTGCCGCTGCCCGTCCATCAAGAGGTGCACGTTATCGCCGACGTTGACGCTCAGCGCGTCGAAGAAGCCGTAGGAGGAGGCGTTGGTGGAGTGCGCCAGCATGCTGAGCAGGAAGCTCCCCACCTCCGTTCGCTTGAACTGCGCGGCGCGCGGCGGCGGCACCCGTACGGCGCGCTGCCGCGGGAAGCGGGGGGAGAGACGGGTTGCAACAAAGGCGTTGGAGCCGAGGTCGTCGTTGAGCAGCGCGAGCCCGCTGGCCGGCAACGTCAGGGATGCGTGACGGTCACGTGTGGCAGAGCGGGTGGCATACGCCGAACCCGAGGCAGCCGCGTCCGCGGCCTCGTCCTCGCCATCATCCTCTTCATCCTCGTCCCCCTCTGCGTCATCGTCGAGCTCCAAGTCCGATTTCAGCCGTGCCCACTGCGCGGCACTCATCGCATCTGCCTCCATCAAACCTTCTTCATCAACGTCCTCATCCTCCTCCGCTTCTGCCCTGTCCCGTCGCGAGGCGTCGAGCCCCGCGGCATCCTCGCCGGCGCCCATGCCGCCGCTGCGGTCGCGTCGGGCATCTACTTGCGTTGTCGAACTGGTCCACACGCGCAGCTCCGCCTCCGGCTTCCCCTCCATCGAGCGCGCCTCCAGCTCCTTCATGTCCTCCAGCGTCAGGGCACCAAAGAGGGCGAGGTCGGTGAGGCGCTGCAGCTCTGCTCCCTGCACGTGCGATGTGCGCAGCAGCGTCTGCACCGGAAAGAAGTCGTCCCACTGCTCGAGCTGGAAGAGGTAGCCGCCCGAGTCACTGGTTGGAGTGACCGGCAGTCGCCAGAAGTCCGCCGCTGCGTAGACGCGCAGCCCACCAAAGGGCGTGTCGGGCCTGCCGCGCAGCCGCCGCGCGACGGCGTCCATGGAGAGCAGCAGCGACGGCGACACCTTCTCCAGCGCATCGAAAACGAGTACGTCAACGCTGCACAGACTGGGCAGGCTGCTTGCGTAGGTGCTCTCTACCAGGCGGACGTGGCGCTCCAGGGTGCCCTCCAGCTGCTCCTGCGACGGCAGCTCATCGCGGCTGACACGCACGCCAACGAAGAAGTTAATGAGGAGCCCATCCAGGCGGTTGGCGCGCTGCGGATCGGCGGAGACGTAGGCCACGCGTTGGCCCTGCTGCTCGCACAGCTGACCAATCGCCTTCAGCAGTGTTAGCTTCCCTGTGCCGTGGTGGCCGCAGTAGAGCACGTTGCAGTTGGCGTGCACCGTCTCATGCGCTTTCTGCTGCGTGCTGGCAGCCTGGACAAAGCTGAGGCGGCGAAAGTCACCGGCGAAGCCGGCTGTGTCCACCTCGCGAACAAGATGCGAGAACACCCGTCGATAAGATCGGCGAAACATCTCGTGCCACGTTTCAGAGTTTTGACGTTTAAGGTGCGGATAAAGTACCCTAGCACCTTTAAAAAAAAGGTAAATGGAGGCAAAGAAGATCAATCAACGACAAAGCCTATGTCGGCGTCACTAAAAAAAAGGAAAAAAGAAAACTAGGTCTCGTCTGTGAATCTGTGAATAAATTGGATTTGAACCAAGAAAGAGTGGGAAACTATAAAAACGTTTCCGTAATAGCAGCTGGGAGAGGGGCGAAATAGAATCTTAGTCAACCCAAAAGGTATGCTTGCACGCTGACCTTCTATTCGCTAAGCAGTGCGCTCATCAAAACAAATGCATTGAGTTGTGATGAGAAAGGAGAAGAAGGTTATGCAATTCGACGAAGGATAAAGTCATTCAGGCAATTTTTCAAGTGAGTTACAAAGCGAACTCACGATACAACAGTTGTTGTTCACTCACCTCCGCGGAGCCTTTCAAGGGTCGGATCTAAACAAAATTGTGTGGAAGTTGACGAGGAAGCAGGCTTCTCAACAAATAATCAACAATAAGAGAAAAAAAAAAGCATTACATGGCTTCAGACAACACGCTCAAATACATAGAGATGCAAGCGTCAGGCCTCTTCCAAATACAACCACAGTTGCGCTGGAAGGCTGAGGCGGAGTTGGATAGTCCTCATGCTTCTCAAGCACGTGCCGATTTCCTTGACGTAGTTGTGTTGCGTTGTAATAAGTAAATGTGATCAAATCAACTAAACTTTTCGATACTGTCAATCGTTCTCCGCACTCCAAGCTCTATGTCGAGCAGACAAAAAAAGAAAATGGCTTCCAGTTCACTTAGATTGAGAGAGAAAACAAATGACCAAAGTTTTTCTTTCTTTATCCCAAAAAGGACATAATCACAAAAGGCGCGTCAGCGTTGTAAAAAAACAGAAACCGTCCTTTCCTACTTCGCGCCGCGGCATAGCATAGAACAAACGCATCGCGGGCGGCCAATATGGTCAATTCTTTTCCTTAAAAAAGAAAGGGGTTGCGCGATTAATTTATCCACTCAGATCAAAACTGTCACTACAATTGCCGTCATTTGTGCACAACAGAAGAGTTTTTCTTATGTCATCAAGTGCTCGCGCTGGGGCAGCTCCACCTCCTCGTCGTCTGCAAAGATGGCGGTGTGCTTGCGCTTGCGGAACCAGTACACGATCTTCAGCGACTTCTGCTCCGGTGTGTACGGGTCAGGATCGCAGAAGCCCACCAACGTGGATTTGGTGCCCGCGGGCAGCGTCAGCGCAGAATCGCGGACCATGTTCTGCACCGCGATCGTCACGTCAATCGAGAGCGGAATGGCGTCGCTGCGCACGGCGTCGTGAGCCGCCTCGTACGATTCGTCGTCGCCACCACCCTTCTTCTTCTTCGCCGCCGCCGCACGGCGCCGCACCCACCCGTTCACAAGTCGCTCCGCCACACGCGCCAGAATCTGCGACGGCCACCAACCCTTCGTGCTCGACCCGCCCGCCCTGCCCGCCGCGGTGTTCCGCTCGCGTCGGTGCGGCCGCGGGTTGGGGTTGGTGGGACTTGGGTGCGTCGTGGTGGATGCCGAGGCGGACGGCGGCGGGGACGGCACGCGGGTGGCGACCGGGGTGACCGGCGGCGTGACCTCTGCAAACTGAGGTTCGATGACGCCGTAGCGTGCGTTGATGATAACGAGACCGCCTTTGCGCTCCTCACTCGCGCGGCTCATCAGCACGAGGCTCTCCAGCGCCAGCTGCTCCAGCCGCGCCTTCTCGCGCGCCACATCCGTCTCGGCGATGTGCAATTTACGCTGCTGGGTGTAGTAGCGGATGGCCGTGGCACGGGCGTAGGGCCGGTAGAGCATCGTGGCGATGCGGTAGGCGGCGAGGGGCACCGACATCCACGCCAAGCCCTGGCTTACCTTGGGCGAGATGAAGACGATGATGGGGACGGAGATGCGGTGCTGGCCGCGGGCGTAGAGCAGCGAGATCTGGTTCACGACGGCGAACTGCGTGCTCTCGACCAAAAAGAGGGGCGGGGCGATGGGGCTGACGGCGTAGGGCAGCACCGTCGTGAAGCTCAGCCCGTAGTGCTGCACCTTCGATGGGCAGTACCACGCCTCCACCCCGAGCGTCGTCTGGCCCGCCAGCGGAGAGCAGTTGATGGAGTACTGCAGCCGCCCATAGGCGGGCGGGTTCTTCGGGTCCTTCGTGTCCACGCCGAGGATCACCTTGCCACCGGTGTACGCCGTCAGATACAGCGTGTGAAAGCCAATGTAGGCACTCACGCCCTGCTGCGCGTCTTCGGTGAAGTCGTTGATGGAGGAGCGGAAGAAGCCGTGCTCATTGAGGGACATCGCCAGCGCACTCTCCAGCTCCGCCGTCGGCGAAAGCTTGCGGATGAGCGTCAGCTCCAGCTTCTGAAGCAGCTGCGCGCCTGTCAGCGCCGTCAGCTTCGACTTGAGAGCCCAAAAGGGGCTGAGCTCGCGGCGCTGCAGCAAACACCACTTGAGGCCCGTCACGGCAAATCGCAGCGACGACGCGTAGGTGCGCACGTCATCCGGCTGGTACTCGACGGAGGTGGTGAGACTGGTGGCGTTCTTGCGCAGCCGCGACACCGCATCGGTGCGAAAAGTCGCGATGAGCTTCGGTGTCAGCATGTGCTGGAAGGAGCTGCGGAAGGTCATCGACTTGGGAATGGCAGCGAGCATAAGCGCCTGGGCGGGGGCCAGGCGGCGAAAGGCGGGCTGCCCGCCGGACCGGCCGCTGCCGCCGCCGCTCTTCGCAGGTGATCCACTCGCGGCACCGCCTTTGCTGCCCTCTTCGGCGGCGTCGGTCTGGCCGTGCATGCGCCGTCGCAGCTGCTGCTGCACGTCAGGATTGGGGATCAGCACGATTTGGCGCTTGCCGTCGATGATCACCTCCTTCGCCACCAGCTGCGCCTGCATGGCCGGGCCAGCATTGTTGCTGTTGCTGCTCGTGCTGCTGCTGCCTCTCTCTGACGGCGCCGCAGTCGATCCAGTCGCCGCAGCTGCTGTGCTGGTCGCGCCGCTTCCCACGGCAGCATGAGCACCGCCGTCCGCCCCGCCAGACCCAGCCGCTGCAGCCTTCTTGTGACCCGCCGCCGCGCCTGAGCCGTCCGTCGCGCTCGTCACCGCGGCCGTCGCCGATGCGGCCCCGTTGGCGGAGGAGGACGCGGGCGAGCTCGACGGCGCCTTGACAGAGGCGCTGGAACTGGTGCTGCTCGGCCCGTTCACAGGCGCCACCAGCGGTTGCACCGTGGCGTTGGGCCGCGCCTCACTCGCACGACCAGCCGCCGTCGTGGCAGCCTCCGCACCGCCTGCCCCGCCATCTTCGGCGCCGTCCTCCTCGTCCTCCACGGCGGCTGCGGATGCCGCGGAAAAGGGAAAGAAGTGGGCGGTGGAGAAATTCAGCGTCGTCTGCGAGGCGGCAGAGACCATCTTCGACGTCTGCAGCAGCTGCGCCTCTCGATCGAGGGAGAGGACGTACTGCAAAATGTCCTCACGCTTGTGCAGCCCCACCGGGACAAGAGCGAGTCGCTGAATTCCCGTGTCGCCGCCTGCGTCATAGGCCGCGCGCTGCCGCTCATCTGAGAGAACTGTGTACGCGTTCTGCAGCTGCTGAAAGCGGTCGTTCATCAAGGACTGCATCGCCTCCCCTTGACTGGTGTGCTTGTCGGTGTGGTAGCGCTGGCTAAGGAAGAGGAAGGCGCGGCGAATTTCCTGCGGCGTGGCCTTCGGCGACACCCCAAGGCTGGAATAGTAGCCGGACGGGTCAGCAGGGGCGTAGCGAGGTGCGGCGGCGCCGCCGGGATTGGTGGCATCGTCGTTTTCGAGCTCACGCAGCAGCACGTTGGCGCGCTCCACGTATGCGTCGTCGTTCATGGCTCACTTACTAGACACGCAATAGATAACAAAATTTAGGAGAAAATAAAAGGTGAATAGCAGCTCAGGAAGAGAGGTGCAATAAAAAGAAAACAATTGGCCGAACACGAGCGAGCAAAGACGAAAGCACGGTAGAAGTGGAATAAAGCCGCACAAAAAGTGAGTCGAAGGTTAGGAAGCAAAGCAATGCTTTACTGCTAGACTTCTTCACAGACAATAAAAGTCTGTTTAGAACTTAATGAAAGCAGCAAGCGTGTTTTGACAGGAAGAGAGGGACGAAGTGACACACAACGAATGAAGAGATTTGTGCTTTGTTGATCGCTTGCAGTGTTAATGCAGCGAGAAATGTAAAAAAAGAAGGAGGAGAGGGGAAAAGACTATATGAGAGGATGAGAATGAACTCTACTACACCGTTTTTTTTTTTTTACGTTATGCATCGAAGGCTGCAGCGCTTCTTTTGCATAAAGAGCTGTGACACCATTCGTAGTGCAAAATAAACTCTGTCTCTGTTTTTGAAAGTTGCTTGTACAAAACTCGGAAAGCTGCTGTGCACCCAGCACCGTCCAGCTTTTTTTTTTCATTTAATATTTAAAAAAAAAGCGTAAAAGCTTCATTTTGCAGATCACTCACTTAAACCTTATTTAATTTTCGCGCTCAAGTTTGGAAGTTTTAAGTGAATGGCTGCTCTAAAAGAAAGAAAGAGGATGCAAGAGGAAAGCAAAAGAGAAGAACGATCTAAAAATAAAAAAAAAGAATGCGGAAAGCTAAAAGTGGAGAAAACGAAGAAAGGAAGCTCAGCACGAGCCATCAGTCGCTTGAGGAGAGCAACCCTTGCTGGCTAAACTGATCGTGGCCGAGGTGCCCCGTCGTGTCGTTCATGACCGCGTCGAGCGGGCTGAAGCGCGAAGCCCACCGACTCGCCGCGCCCCTCCCCGTCGTGTTCACGCTGCTCGACGGCCGCCCCCACACGCCCGGCACACCGTAGACCAAATTCGGCGCCGTCAGCTGCAGCAGCACGCGGTACCAAACGTCGAACTTCTTGCGAATCTCGGTTGCCAGGCTGATGCAGCGATCGGGTGTGTTGATCGTCATGCGGTAGAAGACGCGCATTGGGGCCTCGAGCTGCAGGCAGTCGGGCAGAATGCTTGTGACGGTGGACAGCTTAATTTCGGCGTTCAGCACGACGCTCTGCTTTGGGCTCATCGACCACATGAGCGTCCCCCGCTGCAAGTTAAGCCAGACGTAGCGCTGATGCACGTGGTTGATGCGTGTCCACTTGTAGAACCAGTCACCCACCTGCAGCTTCTCCAGCGTGGAGCTCAGCAGCGCCTCCATCTCGGCACGCTCCTCCGCGGTGGCGGGGTGGGCGGCGTCTACCAGCCGCTGCATCATGAACTCGCCCTGGCTTGCCCGGCTCACCTCCAGTCCGTAGACACGCGTGGCCATGGCCTGTGAGTAGATGTCGAAGCCCGGCGGCGGCTGGTACTTTGGGTTGGCTGCGAACTCGGCGAAGACCTGCTGGCGGAACGGGTTCTTCTGGGCGTAGGCGGTCTGCGCCACGTAGCCGTGCACCTTGATATTGCCGTTGTAGAGGGAGGCGCGGAGCTGCTTCCGTGCGTCGCGCTCGGCCTTCTCACGCTCTGCGTTGGACATAATTGTCGGACCGGCCGTGACCACCTTCTCCGAAGGCGACTTCGAGTGGGACGGTGGGCTGGTGACGGCGGGGCTTGGGCTGGGCACGCCGGTCTCCTGCCGCATGTGCGGTGGCAGCGCAGAGCTGTGACTTGTGGCGTCACTGCGAGACCGCTGGCTGCCTCGGTGGCCGCTGCTCGCACTGCCGCTGCCATGCTTGGGGTGGACGACGGCACTTTGCTGGCCCGCGGTGGCGTCCCGCATCACGCTGCCACGCCCGCCACTGCCGTCGTTAAAGGAGTGCACCGAGGACGGGGATGCGGCTGCCGGGGTGCTGGCGCGCACAATCAGCGGGCCGTCCAACCCCGCCGCGCCAGACACGCCGTTGGTGGGTGGACGCAGGCCAGGTGGGGTCGACCCGGGTCCGCGAAAGGCCGGCACGCGCGGGTGCGCCTCCCTTCCGCGGTCGCCGCTCTTCTGCCGTCGGCTGCGCAGACGGTCTTCGGGAGTCGGGGTGCGGCTTGCCTGATCACGCGCACGCCGGGAGAGGCTGCGCGGTGCCGCGCTGGACGCCTTCTTCGATGAGCGCGTTCGCTCGCCCGTGTACGCTGACCCCGCGGCCACCGTGGGGCTTGACGTGGCATTCAGCGGCGTTGGCGCGGCGGTGACGGAAGGTGTGGACCGAGTCGTTTGTGTGTGGCTGCTGCCGCTGCGGTGGCTGCGGCGGTCGCTCCCATCGGCGGTGTCGCGGTGTCGCGGCCGGTAGTGGCTCGTGTGCGCAGACGAGGAGGCGGTAGTGGAGGTGGCGGTGGTGGACTGCGTGGTGGGAGAGGAGGCGGTGTCCGTGGTGCTGGGGCGGGTCGTGGAGCGCGTGGCAGCGCTGGACGTGTACGAGGCGTCCCGCCCTCCTCGCCGCGAGGGCTGGGCGTGAGTGGGAGGGGAGGTGGCTGCGGTGCCGCCGGTCGACGACGACGGCGAGGTCGGCGTGTTCGACGCGTAGAAGTTCTCCACCGGAGTGGAGTGCAGCGAGCGTGTCAGAGACGAGGTGGCGGAGAGGAGGGAGGCCGGGGCGGGCACGGGACCACCACGGCGGCGCAGCGGCTGCGGAGGAGGCGGCGGGGGTGGGGTGGCGTCGTCGTAAGCGGTGAACATCGGTGGACGACCGTGCCCAGCAGGTGGCGACGACATTACCTTGGCTATCTTATGGCGTGTCTAATGGTGTCTATAGTTTTAACTCTAATAAAACACTACCGCTGAGAAAATCAAAGGAATGGTAATGCAGTCCGCGTGACGAAGACTGAAACCAAGACAAAAAAAAAATAATTTGATCGGAGAACTTCGCTGAGAGATGCATAAGAAGGGATAGCACGGGAAGAAGAATGCGGAGGGAAAAGAATTAGAGACAGAGGTGAATAACCTTTTAAAAAGCAAGTGCACGTTTACATGAAATCGGTAGGAGCTCTACGCACGCTTCGATTCGTGATGCGCTAAAGTGTAATGAGTGGCGCGCTAGGCATCCCAATTAACACAATTTGACCTCTATCTTTTTTAAGAAACTTAGTTTTAGCAGAAAATTTAGAAAAGCAGGGAGAAAACAAAAGATAAAAAAAAAAATTAGCTTGACTCCTTCGATGTTAAGCGTGATTGCCAATGCACAAGGCGGTGCTGACGCATGACGGCATCCTCTTGCCCTAGTTCCTGCAGCCACCGCTGCCACACAACCGGTCTCCGCTGCTCCTCTGCACCAAAGCGGCCGAGGCACAACACCTCATACGCGCGCACAGCAGCGGCTGAGAAGGCAAAAGAGCCTCGACAGCTCCCTGGATCGCCAGCACGAGCTTCACGAAGCGCAGGATAAGGAGAGACATCGTCTGCGACACGAAGGCACGCACGTGCCGCTGCCTGATGCTCCAGTGCCTCTGTTGGGCTTGTCACAAGGCAGAAGGAGCCCTCTGTAGCTCCTCTCAAATCACCAGCGTAAACTTCACACGTGTAGTCGATCAGCTCTGCAGCAAGCAGGTGCAGCTGACGTGTGGCGTGCAGCCCGGCACGGCAGGAGACAAGCGCGTCTACCTCTGCTAACTCACTAAAAGCATCGCCGAAGCACCAGGGAAAGTCGGCACCGCCTTCGCGATTCTGTTGTGCATTTTCTCCCTGTAGTGCTCCGCGCGCGTTTTGCGCTTGCGGACGGAGCTGCAACAGCCACTGCCAGCACACGTCCCAGAGCGAATATGTAAACTTCAAGACACACGGCGAGAAAATAAACGTAAAAGATGGCGCGGCGCACAGTGTCGAAAGCAGCTCGTGAGCCTCTTCGACTAGCGAAACGTCAAGGCACTGTTCCTCCTCTTTTTGATCGTGATGCCCACACCTTTCATACAGCTCGCGGCAAGACGTGACAGATGGGTCGGGTCCGACCAACCCGAGCGAGTAGAGCCGCTCTTCGAGCTCTTTAACTTCAGTGCTGCGTCGCTGGAAAAAGTTCTTTGCAGAATACGTTGTATTGGTGGTCGCAGAGCGCTGATGCACGAGTGCACTGGGAGCTAACGACACAGAGGAAGATGAGGAAGTTGCTGTGCACAGCGGGTCAAGGAGGCACGCCAAACAAGCGGAAGGGTGAGCCTGGCTTTCAGCGGAAGGTACCCCGCGCAGGCTACAGAGCAGCTGTGTCACCTCCCGTCGAGCCTCTTCTGGAGAACATGGGGTGGTGGCGTGCGACAATCTGCGTGACCGTTGCATCATGAGCGTCAGTTGATTTACTCGACGCAGTAGCCCATGTGCGGCGTCGCGCAAATGGGGCTCTAGCGCCTCCGCGGACAAAAGTTCATGTTCCTCACCGCTTACGACGCTCGAGCGCGTCTGCGCGACGCTCATCTCCGCACATTTCTCAGGGTTGCGCTGTCGACTCTGTGTCGCTGATGATGCCTTTCGCTTGTGCGTTGGTCGCTGCAGTTGCCGGTACCGCTGCCACGACTCTTCACGGAGAAGAAAGAGTAGCAGACGGAGTGCATAGCGCTGCGTCCAGTGGTCCACCGACTGGCGCAACCACGCGTCGTGGGTTTGCGGTGTAGAACATTTGCTGGGGCAGAGCGGAGACACTGCGCAGAGAGAACGATTGTACGGTCGGACAGGCCACCACAAAGCATCATTGGAGTTGTCCGCCGTTGAGCAACGTCTACGGGTGGCTAGGTCGGCCGCGCAGGTTAGACTGTCCCCGAGGCACCAGAAATACGCTAAAGCAGCCGTGTCAGAGCTAGCGCGCAAACCGCACGTCGACGCCGTCCCTTCAACCGTTAAAATCCACCACGGCGGAGTTTTTTCTCGCTGCTGTCTCTGCTGATGCGGCGGCTGCGACGGTAGACGTACTGTTGTTGAGGCTGCGTCACTGTCTTCCTCGTCGCAGTCCTCCCTGCTCAGATAGCACCAGCCAACGTGCACGCCTGCGGCCTCGCACCAACTCACGTAGGCAGCGGTCATGGACAGCTGATAAAACATCAGCTCTGCCGATAGTGGCGAGTCAATCGTGCGGCGAAGCACTTCGACGGTCGTCTCTGACAGCGGCAGCTGCCACTCAGTGCCGGCATGTCTTTCGTCTGGCAGAGCCACGCAACCACTGACATCATCTTCACGATCTCGATGCGTCGCACGCAAAAGACGCAGCCCCACGTGGGAGAGAAAAGGCGGCGCGAAGACGGGACGCCAGCGCCGAATGGCGTGCGTGTCAGAGCCGTCCAGGCCAGCGGTTTCGCGGTGGTAACTCAGCCGCGGCCGTGCTTCCCCCATTTGAAATACCACGCGCTCACGGTGCTGTAAAAGCAAGTTTCTCAAGTCAATCAAGTAGTGACCGCACTGGTTTGCTAGACGCTCCTCGCAAGAAGCAGCACTGTCAAGCACTGCACGGAGTCGAGGTAAAATCTGATGGTAGTGGCAAGCTGAGTGTTGTGCACGCGGAGTACCCAGCGCGGACCATAACGCACAGACGCTCAAAGGGTTGCGATCGTGCGCGACATCCAAGGCGGCAGCCCACGCCTCCGCAATCCACAAGGAAAGCTCGTGTCCGGAAGGAAGCGTGTCCGACGGTAAAACTACCACTGCAGGGTTTTTACCTGCTGCGTCGGTGTAGTGAACAGCGGCAACACAACTGGCAATTTCCTCCAAATCACTCTCTCCTCGTGTCGCCAGCACTGCTCCACCGTCCTCCTTCAGCACACCCGCGCACGCGCCCAGCCACGCTTGCCAACACTTGACCAATAAGAACACAAACTCTATCGAGAATAGGGGCTTCGCAACGCTATCGACACCGGCTGTGAATAGCGCTGCATCATCAACTTCCACAGATCTTTTGTCCGCTCGCTCTGTTGCCGTGGTGACATTTGCTGATGCGGGACGCAACCACCGTACCCCGATGCGCAACAAGTGCTCGTGCACTGCCGCACTTTCCTCCGGGCTCGTGCCCAACAGCGAAAGTATAAGGTGCTGGGCACACGTCAGTCTGCACCACGTCTCCTCCGTGATAGCGACGCCTGGACCCGTTCGGCTCGACGTTTGAGTTAAATGCGTCAACACTGCTTTTTCTGCGCAATTGCCTTCAACAGTGCACCGCACTTGTTTGTTGTTTTGAATGAAAGGCCGCGGGGCTTGAATGTATAGCTGAACGGAAAAGACCGATTGCAGCAGTTTGCGTCCCACAAGTGCTTCTGACAACGCAGCACCAGGTGCCGGTTGCGGGGCAGAAGTCCCACACTGGAGAATAAGACGAAAAGTCACGGCGGCCACCTGCTCAACCAGGCTGCTCAGATCTCCTCTACGTGGCATCACTGAGGGCATTAAAGAGCTCTTGTGGTGCGTCTCGCGTACTAGATCATTAACTAGGTGTGAAAAGGTATTCGCGAGCAACAGGAAGGCGTTTCGCAAATCCAGCGCCCACCCGCGTGATTCCCGCACGGCAACCCGATCACTGCTCTCCCTTGCCGGCATGTCATTCACAACGGGCAAAGAACGTGTAAGCAGCCACGCAAGCGTGTCCGCGCACAGGAAGCGCTTCTGCTGCGACCAATCTTGCCAACGTGGGGGTGAGGTACCCGAGGAATCCGCACACTGCACAGCCTCGCTGTGCTCTGGACTCAGCAGTCGGTGCAACGCCGTGTAAGCGTCAATAACACCGCGGACGACGCAGGAGCGCAGTGCGCGTGTCGGCAACAATGGCGTAGCTTGACACGTTACGATCGACCAATACCAGCAGTGTTGTGCTGCTCGGCAGACTAGCTCCCATTGCTCCTCCTCAAGATCAACTGAAGGCGGCGAAGCGACATGGCTACGAGAAGGTGGTCTCAGCAAAAGCAGCGGTTGCCCCACCATGGAGGCAGAAAAAGAATTTGTGTTAGCCCTCTCACCAGTGCACTCTGTAGTTGTGCTAGTTGCTTGGTGCTCGCCCGCTAGCCTTTGGATTACTTTGCAGGCGAGGGTCGTACAGGCGCGGCGCAAAAAAAATGTGGACTGAGACGAGGCCGCAGCGCTTTTCTGATCACGGTGGAACGTGACGGATACCTCAGGTTGCGCAGAGAACGCCAGCACCGCTGCAACGCCCTCAACGAGCACCTCCATCTCACTCCGCATATCTGCACTACGCATTGTTACCTCGCGGCTTGCCCCTGGATTCGTGCAGAGCGGCTGGGCCCACAGTGGCGACAGCGGTGACGCGATTGCGCTGCCGCCCACTGAATGACCATCCAGTCGCGCTCGCAGGTCGATCAGCGCGCAAAGCACGAGCGACTCTTGAAGCGGCGCAAGAGCCACACGCACGCTTGGGTCTTCGAATGGTGAGGGTAAGTCGGAGCTTGGCACTTGCTGCCCAACTGGCGGGTCGCCATTCTGTAAGTCGTGCATTTTGCTCTCGCAATTGCCTTGCAGCCCTCGCGGAAGCGTAGGGAAAGCGAGAATAAGCATCAGTTTTTGACAAAGCTGCGGGTCCAGACAAGATGCATTGCCACGGATCACGTCGACAAGGTGCCTCAGCACGCCATCGTGGTGCACCATAGGGGCGTACGGCGCGGCAACGAGTAACTGCAATGCGTCGTTTGGCATTAAAGGGCTGACAAGCAGCCGGGCTTCAAGCAAATTGTACACGGAGCGCGTGCATGAAGTACTGGTGAAGGCTCTTTGGCAAAAAATTGGGCAGTGTCCCCAAGAGAACGGCGTCGAGGGACACAAGAACAAGTTACGGCGGCGCACTGAAGTGGAAGGCGACGCAACTGATGAAACACGGTGGTGTGAGAGCTGTGCCGCCACTGAAAAGCATCTGTGCATTGCTACGCAAGCAAATAACAGCGTTTCTTCTTTTGTCTGAAAAGTAAAAAGAGAGAGGAAAAGAAGGCGATTGGTGGCAGAGAAAGAGAAAAGGTAAATCGAATTTTGCAGAATGGCGAGAGTTGAAAGAAGAAGAGATACATTACTAATTGAGTGAGCATTTTTCAAGTTTGAAACCGAGTATAATTCACGCTTAACTTTTTCTGAAGGTGGACAGCGCAAAATCTCAAATTTATTGACTCTAAAATGAGTCAGTCGAAAATTTCTCCGACAAAAATGCAGTTTTGATGCTACTGTTGAAAATCAAATCACTAAGAATCTGGGTTACCGCAGCTGCTAGGCCGCTCAAAAGGATGTGCAGCTAAGCGGCACGCGGTTGAGGTACTCCAATCCTCACTCTACTTTTCTTTCCTGCGTAAACAGCAGCCACTGTGTAACAAACATGATCTAGCTAAATGCATAACGCACAAGACCTCGTCCTAGGCTATGGAATGACCTCGTATCTCTATCCTTTATTCTCATTTTATGTGCATGCTTTTCATGCAAGTTAAATCGTTAAAAAAAAAACCATTTAAGACAAATTAAAAGAAAAACAATAATTAACCGTAATAGATAGAAAAAACTGAAAGATGTTAGGATCTGACATTCAGAAGCAGGTCAATGGCGCTCTCGCATTTTTCTTGAACGAAGGTTATATTAATTAGAGAAAGGCATGTGTTTGTAGTTACTCGAAAAAAGTGGGGAAGAGCAAGGAGAGGTCACTGCACGCAAAAAGGCGAAAGCAAAGGCGAGAAATTTAAATTGATCACTTGAGAAGAAAGCAACAACGCGTCACGCGGTGTGAGAGGCAAAGTGAAAGAGTGAGAATCAAACCTTTGAGAGGAGAGCAGGCGTAGTGATCACTAGCGGAGCAAAGCTTGTCAGCTGCATCCATCACCAACTCACAGAAATGAGAAGTGTCCCTGTCCCCTTGCTCAGATCAGCGCTCCTCTCGCTACTCGATGCGCACTTTCTTGCGAATGTCCGCCACCTCTTCGTTTCCGTTGTCCTCCTCGCTATCGTTCGCCACCAGATTCTCATTTCCCGCCGCGGTCGCCGCGCCCTCCTCATCCACCTGCAGCTCATCGAGCATCTCCTCCGGTGCCACCTCGGGCACTTCGTCGTCCTCGTACTCCTCTGCCTCCGCTGCGGCACCACTTGGGGCGGCCCCGCGCCGCGCCGCCACCTCCTCATCCATCAGCCGGTAGATCGCAATGTCCTTCCGCAGCTCCGCATCACGCTCGATCTCGTCCTCGAACTCGCCCTCGTCGTCGTTGGCGTTGTTTGCGTTGTCGTTACGCCGCGCCGGCCCACTGACAGAAGTCGGCTCACCCATCGACGTCACGATGTCCAGCTTCTTCAGCTTCCACAGGCGGCGGTTGCGGTTCGCCTTCTGCGACGGGAAGTGCTTGCGGACGAGGATAACGTCCTGCAGCTGCTCCGGCTTGTAGCGGTTCTCGTCGAGATCCTCGTTGTTGAAGATCCGGCCCTCCAGCAGGTAGCCCTTCACCAGGTCGCCTGGGTGCAAGATGCCGCCAAGGTGCGACTGCGTCACCCACTCCCGACCCTCGCCGACCTCGCTCGACAGGCACACGGTGACGAGCCCGAGCTGGTAGGTGCCGTTCGTCACAGGCATCAGCTGGCACTCGAGGACATAGAATTCGACAAACTCGCGCGATGTCTGCAGGGACGAGAAAGGCTTCTTCCAGTAGAGGGTGCCGGTGATTTCGCCAGCGCGCAGAGTGCGGGGGTCGAGGAAGACGATGGAGCTGAAGATCTTGTGCACGAGCACGAGCGGGCCCATGCCGCCCAACGTCTTGAGGTAGTAGTCCTTGTAGGGGATCAGCACAAGGTCCTCGCGGCACAGCGGGGCGATGTCGAGGGCGAATGTGAAGTGCTGCACCGCCGTGTTGTTCTTTGAGTCGTGCGAGACGAGCTGCACGGCATCGCGGCGCGTCACCGGAGCCGTCTTGTTCAGAAACTCCAAGAAGTTCATCGCGTGGCTCTTGTGGGCGAAGAAGAAGTCAAGGCCGTCTGGCTGGCCTTCGATGCGGATGAAATTTTCGTGCAGCCGCTTCTTCAAGATAAGCTGCTCGAGGTAGAGAAACGTCTTTTTGTGGTTCACCTTCTGGCGCAGCTGCACACAGGCGTCCCACTGCGGCTGGCCAGTGGCCACCTTCTGGCACATGGTGCACTGCTGCCACGTCACCACGTACTCAACCACACAGGCCTGCTGAATGACAATGTTGTTGAACACCTCCTTCTGCACCGTCAAGCGCAGCTTGACGCGCTTGCTGTGCGGCTCCGTCCACAAGAACTTTGCATCGATCAGCTTTGCCTTGTTCGCGTTTGTGTTGCTGCCAGCGCTGCTGTTGAGGCCCTTAATGCGCTTCAAGCAGAGCGTGAGCAGCTCGCGGCTCTCCAGCTCCGCACGCGCCCAGTACTTGGGAGGCTGCAGGTAGCGGCCGCACTCGGGGCAGTGAATAAGGATGTACTCCTTCTGCAGGTCGTCCGTGATGTCGACGTGCGCGCGAAGGCAGTTGGGGCACATGTTGCTCGGGTTGCTATCGATGACAAGACCGCACACGCAGCACTGCACCTGCGGCACCGAGCTGCGCTCGGGGTGCTGATCATCGAACTCCATTTTCGTGTTGGGTAGTGTGTGAAACAATTACTGGGTAGGCGCACTGCCTGAAAGTTTTTAACCGAGTGCGAGAAATTGGAAGAATGTTGAGTAACAGGAAAGTTATCGGATACCCGGGCGTTGTGCTGATGAAAATGTGTGCTTGCAGTACTTGTCTACGTCCCGATTGCCTCTCAGATAGGAGAACAATTAGAGATGGCAGTCACGGCTGTATATAGATCTTTGACGACCAATTAATAACAATAAAATAAGCCAGGCAAGGCAGTATCCGAATGAAATGTGTGGCGTGTGAGGAAATAAAGACGAAAGGAAAGGAATGAAGAAAAGTGATGACGTGGAGTCAAGTAGGGAAAAAAAAACGAGAAAAAATGGTCTTTTCTTTTTGGTTTGTAAAAAGCTCAGCAACTGCATTTTTACATTTCAACATTTCCCAAGGTGCGAAAAACGAACAACAGCAGAGTTTTTGAAGCTCATTATGGTGCGCAAAGGAAAATTGCGGCTTTTAAGTTTCGCGGCCTTCCAGAAATATGCAGCGCTCTTGAGACTTTGTCTTTGAAGATTTGAAGAAAAATCACCATGATAAAAAGAGCTCGATTTCTGCAGCTCTCGCGGTTAAAATTAAAAGTTCTGTTATGTTGCTCTAATCGGCAATCAAAATAAAAGCACTTTTTTTTCTTTTGTACGAAATGCAAATGCTGGCAGTACTACGAGGTACGCCGCACGTAAAGGAGGAAAAGAAAAACTAGCAACGGATTATCAAGTAGAATAAGCATCTCCTTCTTTTCCTGCCAAAGAAAACAGTTGCGGGAAAAGGAAGATTATCACACAACGGAGCGCGCTTCGCAAAACCGACGAGAACGCCACTTAACAAAAGTAGAACAAACAAGTGCAATAGCAATTAGGCGATTGAGAGCTAAGCTAGACAGAAGTAAACAATAGAAAATACAAATTTACAGGAGGGAAAGAAAACAACGCAGCAGGGATTGAGAAAAAAAAAGGGAAATGAATTTTTAGCGATAAATGAAGGAGGGGAAGGGGAAAAAGGTAAAAAAGAAGCTAGGATGGTTGTGAAACAAGAAAAATAAAAGATGAAAATAAAAAATACGCAAACAGCAAACACGATTAAAAAGCGACCCTGTGCGGATGGCAACCACGCGCCCAAAAAAATATAGTTTAAGAAAATGAAAGGAAAAGGTGCACACAATAAAAAAAAAGAAGAAGCACTATTCTTTCGGCACGTGGCCAACTATCTAAGAAGAAAACAAAACAAGAAAAGAGCTTAGAATCGCGGCCAAAACATTCATAGAATAAGATGTCAAGAAGAGAAAGGAAAAAGTAGGCGACAAACGCATAATCAGACAAGTCTTACTTCTCACCTTCTCTACTTTATCACAAGCACGTACTGCACGGAGAAAAGAGAGAGACTTAGAAGAAGCACCAAGACACGCTTTCTTTAAAAAAAAAAAAGGTACAACAAGGCTTCAACCACTGTTGAAACAAAAGAAGAAAAAAAATATTGAAATTGAAAGCGCCTCTTGCCTTTGCAAGGACCGCTTTGAGAGGAGAAAAAAAGAGCTAATACCAAAAGCGGAAGCAAAGCGAATCGCTCCCAAACCGACAGAAGAAGTTTTTTGTGCCCTCGACTTTTGCCACCACGCAGTCAAACAGCCCGCGTGGTCTCACATACGCCACAGCACGCATGAAGGCAAAGCAAAGCACTTACACATAAAAAAAAAAAAAAGAAAGTACAACGGAGAAAAAGGGGATTAAAGAAAAAGGGACATGGAATAAAAGTGTATTGCGTTCGGGAAAGGAAATGAATAGGGGGAAAAAAATGAAGAAAAAAGGAAAGAGCTTCTTTATGATGGAAAATGCTAGCATTTTTGTTCTCACCTTTCTACAAACCCCACTTGCACAAGAAGAGCACGATGAAGAAGAGGCAAGCGCGCCAGTGAAAAAATCGCTTCTTCTAACAGCACACGCGTACACACACGTGAGAGTAAGCTGTCAGGTACCAGACGCTTCCTTTTCTTTGTTTTTTTCACACTCATAAGACGAAGACACAATGGAAGGACGTGAAAAGGGAACCTATGCTGAACTGATGAAGACAATGAAAAAGGAGTAGCCCAACGGGACACAGAAAACAAAAAGAAAAGAAACAAAAAAAAATGAATTGGATTCATTTGGGAAAGATGAAAAGAGATGCAATGATCAGAACACAGATACAGCTCAATTATAAAATAAAAGTCAATAATGCAGATAGCGAAAAGAAAAAATCAACAGATAGTTTTTCTTGCTTTTGCTCCTGGTGAGAAAAAGCATTGACAAGACTCTGTTTTCTCTTGACATGAAGTCACGAACGAGTAGTTGTAAGGGATCGTAAATCACCGTTCAACATCAAACAGCACAAACGTAAACCAAACGTAGGAGAAGAAATAGTGACACCTTGCGTCACAAGTCGCTCAATTTCGGTTTGTAACCAACAAATTAGCACGCGTACATACACAAAGAAAACAAGGACACGTTAATTTCATGACAAAAAAAGCACGCAGAAAATTATGGCAAAAATAGCGCTGTTGGAAAATGAAAAAAAAAAGAGCATATATAAAAAACAAAAATGGCTAAACAAAAAATAACACGACAGAAAAGAAAAAAAGGGCTGAAGGTGTAGGGAGAAAAGTAAAGACAATGCACTCACAAGAAGACAGAAAGAAAGAGAAAAAGGGAGGGAAAAAAAAAACGGGGAGATTTAATTACCTTAAGGGAAACAAAAAGGAAAAGGCGAAAAAGCAAATATGATGAATAAGAGAATTAGAGTCCGGCAACGCTTCGTTGATTTTTTTTTTGGTAAAACGCAAAAGCTACCCTTCAAATTATTTCTGTTTTTAGTGGGAGATATTCTATCCCAGAATTACTGAGTGCTCGGCATTCATCGGAAGCCACTTTTGTCCTTGCTCATCGTTCCCACGCCCTGCAGCCACGGATGGCCCAGAAGCTTCTTTGCAGACGGCCGATTCTTCGGGTCGTAGCAGCACAGGCACGACAAAATAAAGTTCGCCGCCAGGCGGGCCTCGCGGAAGCCGAGGTACGGCTCCAGCTCCATCTCCAGGCTGCGACGTGGGTAGGCGCGGTAGCGCGCGGCGTAGATGAAGTTGCCGTCTTTGTCCACGAAGCGGTGGAGGTACTCTGGCGGGGCACGGCCGGTGCGGCGCGGCACCGGGGTCCCCTCGATCACCGCCTCGTAGTAGTCGTTGTTGCGCACGCGGATGTCGGTGATCTCGGACGGCAGGGGTCCGATGAGCTGCATCATCATTGCCAGGTGCTCCACGTCCATCTCGCGTGCGTCGCGTGTCTTCTTCTTCGGGTCCATGAGGAAGTTGCCGGTGATGAGCTCGAAAGCCATGCAACCGACACTCCACACGTCCGTGGCGCAGGTGAAGTCGAGGCCGAGCAGCACCTCCGGGGCCCGGTACTCGCGCGTCTGGATGAGCGTCCCGCGTAGGTTTTCCATCACACCAGACTTCGTCACGTTGAAGTTTTTCTTGCACCGCATCAGCGGCGCGAGGAGGGACGGCTTCACGTTCGGGCAGAGCGCGGTCCACGACGCGGCCGACCCTGGCGGCTCCAGCAGCGCCGACAAGCCAAAGTCGGCTAAGCACACAAGGTGGTCGCTCGTCTGCTGCGCCATCGCGTCGCGGAACTCGTCGGTGCTGATCATGTGACTGCGATCCTTGTTGTAGCTGCAGAACTTCTCCATCGAATTCACCAGCTTCGTGTCCACAGCGCAGCACAGCACGTTCTCCGGTTTGATATCGGTGTGCACGACGTTCAACACGCTCAGCTCATGCAGCGAGATGAGGACGGAGATGACGATCTCCTTCACCAAGCGCACATCATCGGGGCTGCGGCGGCCACGCTGGCCCTTCACGCGGTCAATGATGGAGAGGAGGTTGGGTCCGCACAGGGGCATCACCATGCACGTGTGAAGACCAAACTCGCCCTGCACGTCAAAGCAGTCGATGATGTTCGTGACGGCCGCGTACGGCGGCAGACGAGCCTCCACGTACCGTAGCAGGCTCACCTCGTAATGCGTCGCCTCCTGCACGCTTGACCGGCACTTCGCCACCTTCACCGCCACAAACGCCTGCGTCGCGCCACGGCCCAGGGTGGCGTGCTTTGTGTCGTAGGCGAGCCAAACGGTGCTGAACTCACCCCAGCCCAGCTTCTGTATGAGGACGTAGCGGGCGTGGACAATCTTGCCCGGCACCACGGTGAGGTAGCCGCCCTCCTTGTACGCGGTCTTGTCCTCCTCGAAGCGGTCACGCCACTGGTCGATGTAGCGCTGCAGGTGGGCACGGCTGGACACGAAGGAGTAGGCGGTGAGGGCGGGCGCGACAGACTTGGCAGAACTGGCGGAAGTCGAGCTGACACTGCCGCGCCGCCGCCGCGCGCTTCCGCTGCTGGACGGGCCGTTGAGGTCCGACGAGGCCGAGACGGCGGTGGCGCGCGTGGCGACGGGGCTGCCGCTGCCGGAGTACGTCGCGCTGAGTGGGGACTGGCGATGCGGCAGCTGCTTCGTCGAACCACGCCGCTGCCGCGCCACGCTGGTGGAGAGGTCGCTCGCGGTCTGCGAGAGCTTCCGCAACCGGCCCGACGAAAGCGGCGTGCCGGTCGTTTTCACGGACGACTTCGACGACGTCGGCGAGGTGCCCGCTGCGGCCGCCATCGCCGCCGCCACGTTCGTCAGCTGGCGGCTGTTCGAGCTGCTGCGCTCCGTCGTGTCCGTCGCACTCGAGCTGAGGCGCGGCTCGTCCTCCTGCACGGCAACCGGCAGCACCGTATCCGCCGTCAGCTGAGGGGCACGTCGACCACTGGCTGCAAGCGGGCTGTTCGCCACCGCGAGAGCGTTACCCGCGCGGCCGCCGCTGGCCACCACGGGGTTGCTGCTAAGGCTGCCGGTGGTGGCGGCGAGACGCCGGTCGGGGCGGCGCACGGCGTCTGCGACGGCAGCCGCGACGGCGGCGGAGGCCGCAGGGC